>AWOL01S0051799.1:13543-34542 GCA_000715115.1 Nicotiana otophora | reverse complement strand
AACGTACATACCAGAAAACAACTTTAACATTCACTCCCACAAATTTGGCCAATGGACACACTTGTTTTAGACCACGCTTGATAAGCTTTCCCAAAAATATCTATGGGAACGCTTTTGTAAGGGTGGCCTTTACAAAATATAGTCTTTAACTATAATGAGCACATTTTTTAGTGATGGCACATCATATATGTCACGACTCCAATTTCCCTTTGTAGGATGTCGTGATGACACCTAGTCTCTAAAATTAGGTAAGCCTAGTAATTTGCGGAATAACAGAATATAAAACTGAACTCAAATCTCAATACATGATATATAAATAGAAACTGCGATTCAAATAATTACAACTCCCAAAACCCGCTAGAAATAAGTCACAAGCTTTTAAGAGAAAATACTAAGTGTCTTTATACATTAGAGTCTAAAGAGAATAAGAAAAACAATATAATAAGGATAGAGGTGGGTCGCTGGCAGATATATCTTGAAGTCTCCATGTACGGTCCAGCTCACTGGTATCTGGCCTGGTGGGAAGAACCTGGATCTGCATAAAAAGATGTGCAGAAGTGTAGTATAAATACACCACAATGGTACCCAGTAAGTGTCAAGCCTAACCTCCGTAGAGTAGTGATGAGGTCAAGTCAGGGCCCTACTGGAATAAAAGGAAACGAGGCAGAAAATATAATAATACAATAAAATGACTAAGAAATGAACAACGGGAAATTTCAAAAAGGTGACGACACAGCAAATAGAGGTAAACAATAGGGGCGCACCCGAGGTATCGCCTCGCAGTCCCAAATATAAATACACAATAGGGGGATCTCCCGAGATAACGCCTCGTAGTCCCAATAGTTAAATATGCAACGAGAGGATCTCCCGAGATATTGCCTCGTTATCCCAAAAGTAAATACACGACAGGGGGAGCTCCCGAGGTACCGCCTCGTAGTCCCAAAAATAAATACACAACTCATGACCTATGGAACAACGAATTTACAGCAAGGAATCATACAATTAAAGACTGAATACAAGATCACGGAGGCAACTAATTCAACTAAGCATGTTTACAAATTTCAAGTAAAAGTTAAGACACGTACACATGCGATACTAGGCTAAACATGCCAGCTACACATGCTAAGGCAACTCAGTTAGGAAATTTAAAAAAAAACTACTCAGAAATAACTAGAATTTCCATATTTAGACCGTGTACGCACTCGTCACCTCGCGTACACGGCACTCACATATCATAAATTGTTACAACAATACCAAATCCGAAGGGGAGGTTCCCCCACAGAAGGTTAGACAAGTTACTTACCTAAAACCAAACTCAATCAGTTAATAAGAACGCCTTTTTCTCGATTTTCCAACTCCGAACGACCATAATCTAGCCAAAAGTAATTACACACTATAAACACAACTACAAGAAACTAATTTAAATAATAAAACTACGACTTTAGCAAAGAATCAAAAAATTATCCCAAAAAGTTGACCCGGGCCCACGTCTCAAAATCAGGTAAAAGTCAAAAGATAACATTCGATATCGAGTCCAACCGTACCAAATTTACCAAAATCCGACACCAAATTGCCACTCAAATCCCCAAATTAAACTCTCCAAATTCATAGCTTCAAACTCCCAAATTTCACCTTAAATACACACAAACTAGGTGGAAAATCAATGGGGAAACAAGATTATTGATAACGCATGAGTACAAAAGACTTATCTCAAGAAATCCCTCTAAAATGCTCTCAAACATCGCCAAGACCCGAGCTCAAAATGTTTTAAATGATGCAAAATTGCGAACCCTTGTATTTAAGTGTTATGCCAGCACTCCCGCTTCTGCGGAAATATAATCACTTCTGCGGCATTGCAGAAGCGACCACTTACCTGCATCTGCGGCTTCTTCCACTCCTACTCCCCCTCACTTCTCTTCTGCGGACTCGCTTCTGCGATTCAAAGCCCGCTTCTGTAGGTGCGCATCTGTGCAAATATGTCCGCTTCTGCGAGCAGGCCTCCCATGCACTCGTCTGCTTCTGCGATCACTCTTCCGCAGAAGAGATTCTGCTTTTGCGGCTTTCATACCGCACCTGCGACCACAAGCCATTTCCTCTAGCCCCGCATCTGCGCACAAATGCTCGCTTTTGCGAGCTCGCACCTGCGGTCAATCTTGCGCATGTGCGATTACACCAGAACTAGTGCACTCCAGCCATTCTCTCAAGTCCAAATTGACTCGTTAACCATCCAGAAACCACTCGAGGCCCTCGGGACCTCAATCAAATGTACCAACAAGTCCTAAAATATCATATGAACTTATTCGAGCCTTTAAATCACACCAAACAACGCTAAAAACAGCTTTGCACATCGATTCAAGCCTAAGGAACTTTAAAACTTTAAACTTTTACATTCGATGCCGAAAAGTATAGTCCGATTGAAATCAAATTTTGTACACAAGTCATAATTTACATTACGGGCCCACTCTAATTTCCAGAATCGGAAACCGACCCCGATATCAAAAAGTCCACTCTCGGTCAAACTTCCCAAAAATCATCCAATTTTCTAACTTTTGCCAATTGACGCTAAAATGATCTCCGGACCTCCAATTCAACATCCAAACACGCTCCTAAGACCAAGATCACCCTACGGAGCTATTGGAACCGTCGAAACTACATTCCGGAGTTGTCTTCGCACAATTCGATCTACATTCAATTTTTAGAATTAAACTCCCAATTTAGGGACTGTGTATCCCGTTTCACTCCTAAACCAAAAATAAATCCTCCCGCCAAGTTACATAACCACAAAATGAAATAGAGGGAGCAATAAATAGGGGTTCAGGGATAATACTCTCAAAATGACTAGCCGGGTCATTACATCCTCCCCCTCTTAAAATAAATATTTGTCCTCGAACGAGTATAGAGATACACCTGGAGTGGTGAAAAGCCAAGGCTAACGGTTGCGCATATCATGCTTGGTCTCCCAAGTCGCCTCCTCCATTGGATGACCCCTCCACTACACCATCACTGAAGCGATGCTCTTTGACCTCAACCTTCAAACCTGCCTGTCCAAAATGGCTACTGGATCCTCAACATAAGATAGATTATGGTCCAACTGGACTGAGCTGAAGTCTAACACATGAGATGGATCGTCGTGATACTTCCGGATCATGGAAACATGGAAGACTGGATGAACTGCAGAGAGACTAGGTGGCAGTGCAAGTCTGTAGGCTACCTCTCCAACCCTCTCAAGAATCTCAGAAGGCCCGATATACCTAGGGCTCAACTTGCCCTTCCTCCTGAACCTCATAACACCCTTCATGGGCGAATCCCAGAGCAAGACCCACTCCCCAACCATGAATGCAACGTCACGAACCTTCCGATCTGCATAACTCTTCTGCCTCGCTTGGGCTATACGAAGTCGATCATGAATCAATTTAATCTTTTCCAAATCATCCTGAACCAAATTCGTACCTAATAGTCTAGCCTTGCCCGACTCGAACCAATCCACTGGAGATGGGCACCGTCTACCATATAAATCCTCATACGGTGCCATCTAAATATTCGACTGATAACTGTTGCTATAGGCAAACTCAGCAAGTGGAAAGAACTAATCCCAAGCACCCCCAAAATCCAGCACACGCACGAAGCATATCTTGCAATAACTGAATAGTGCGCTCAGACTGTCCGTCCGTCTGAGGGTGAAATGATGTACTCAACTCCAACCGAGTACCCAACTCACGTTGTACAGCTATCCATAATCGTAATGTAAACTGTGTACCCCAGCCAGAGATGATAGATACTGATACGCCATGAAGCCTGACAATCTCACGAATGTAAATATGAGCCAGCTGCTCCTAAGAGTAAGTAGTAACCATAAGAATGAAATGAGCTGACTTGGTCAATCTATCCATAATCACCCAAACCGCATCAAACTTACTCTGAGTCTATGGGAGTCCAACAACGAAATTCATAGTGATCCGCTCCCATTTCCACTCAGAAATCTCTAACTTCTGAAGCAATACACTTGGTTGTTGATGCTCATATGTTACCTGCTGACAATTGAAGTACCGAGCTACATATTCCACCATGTCCTTCTTCATTCACCTCCACCAATAGTGCTGCTTCAAGTCCTGATACATCTTAGCGACACTTGGATGAATGGAGTACCGTGAAATGTGAGCCTCCTGGAGAATCAACTTACGTATACTGTCTATATTAGGCACACATAGTCTGCCCTGCATCCATAATACACCGTCATCTCCAATAGTGACTTCCTTAGCATCACCGTGATGAACCGTGTCCTTAAGGACAAGCAGGTCGGGGTCATCACACTGACGCTCCCTGATATGATCATAAAGAGAAGACTGAAAAACCACACAAGTCAAAACTCTTCTCTACTCGGAAACATCCAATCTGACAAACTGGTTGGCCAAGGCCTGAACATCCAAGGCTAAAGATCTCTCTGCTACTAGTAGATATGCTAAACAGCCCAAACTATCCGCCTTGCGACTCAAGGCATCGGCCACCACATTGGCCTTCCCAAGATGATAAAGAGTGGTTATGTCATAATCCTTAAGCAACTCCAACCATCTCCGCTGCCGCAAGTTAAGATCATTTTGTTTAAACAGATGTTGTAGACTCTGGTGATCGGTGAAAATCTCACAAGAAACACCATACAAATTGTGCCGCCAGATCTTCAAGGCATGAACAATAGCTGCTAACTCGAGGTCGTGGACAAGATAGTTCTTATCATGTATCTTTAGTTGTCTAGACGCGTAGGCAACCACCATGCAGTCCTGCATCAACACCGCACTGAGACCAATGCGCGACACATCACAATACACCATATAGGACACCGATCTTGTAGGCAACACTAACATTAGCGATGTAGTCCAAGCAGTCTTGAGACTTTGAAAGGTCTCCTCATAATCCTCGGTCCACCTGAATGGAGTACCCTTCTGGGTAAATCTGGTCATAGGTGCTGTAATAGATGAGTAACCCTCTACAAGTCGACGGTAATACCCCGCCAAGCCAAGAAAATTCCAGATCTCCGTAGCTGAGGACGATCTGGGCCATCTATACACTGCTTCAATCTTCTTCGGATCTACCTTGATCCCTTCACTCGACACTACATTACCCAAAATTTCCACAGACTCTAGATATAATTCACACTTCGAAAATTCTGCATACAACCTCTTTTCCCTCAATGTCTGAAGCACGGTCCTCAGGGGATGCTCATGATCCTCCCGACTCGGGGAGTACACCAGAATGTCGTCAATAAACACAATGACGAAAGAGTCAAGATAGGGCTGAAATACATTGTCCATCAAGTGCATGAACGCTACTGGGGTGTTGGTTAGACCAAACGACATCATTAGGAACTCGTAATGACCATACCGAGTCCTGAAAGCAGTCTTCAGGATATTTGGCTTCTGAATCTTCAACTGATGATAGCCTGAACGCAAGTCGATCTTAGAGAACACTCTGGCATACTGAAGCTGATCAAATAGGTCATCAATATGTGGCAATGGATAATTGTTCTTCACTGTAGCCTTGTTCAAATGGCGATAATCAATATGCATTCGCATAGAACCATCCTTCTTCTTTACAAACAGGACAGGAGCACCCCAAAGAGACACACCGGGCTGAATGAAGCCATTATCGAGCAACTCTTGTAACTTTTCCTTTAATTCTTTCAACTCTGCTGGGGTCATACGATAAGGTGGAATAGAAATGGGATGAGTGTCCGGTAACAAATCAATGCCAAAGTCGATATCTCTGTCGGGTGGCATGCCCGGAAGATTCGCCGGGAATACATCTGAATAGTCCCTCACTACCGGAACTGACTCAACAGTAGGAGTATCAACACTAACATCCCTCACATATGCCAGATATGCATTACACCCCTTCTCAACCATTCGTTCAGCCTTAAGAAATGAGACAACCATGTTAGGAACACGATCTAACGTACCTCTTCACTCTAGCCACGGTAGACCTGGCCCAAAATAACATCGAAATTCACCATATTGAGCAATCATAAATCGACTCTTGTCTCAAAACCACTAAGAACAATCAAACACGACCGATACACACGGTCAACAAAAATAGAATCACCCACGGGTGTAGACACATATACAGGAGAACTAAGAGAATTACGGGATACACCTAAATACGGGGCAAAATAAGATAACATATAGGAATAAGTGGAGCTTGGATCAAATAAGACTGATACATCTCTATGACAGACCGGAACAATACCTGTGATGATACAATCGGATGCAACTGGCTCCGTCCTAGTAGGAAAGGCATAATATCTAGCCTGGCCTCCCCCTCTAGGGTGACCTCTACCTGTCCGACCTCCACCTCTAGCTGGCTATGTATGTGGGGTGGTAGTTAGCACTATTATAATTGCCTGAGGACTTGGTGGAGCACGCGGTGCGTGAGTGGTCTGTGGAGGTGCACCCATCCTGAGTCTAGGGCAATCCATCACTACATGACGAGTGTCACCATACTCAAAACAAGCTCTCGGAGGACGTGGCCGCTGTGACTAGCTCGGGCCTAATCAGCTGGACTAACCGCTGAAAGCACCCCGTACATGAGGTACAATAGACACTGACAGTGCATAATAGGGATCCTGGGGCCTAGGAGTGGTCGGAGCACCGCTAGTGGATGGAAGTGCTGAATGAATAGGGCGACCCATATAACAGCTGCCTTGACGAACTGCAACTGGGGCACGAGTACCACTATATGTGCCAGACTCTCGAGACCTCTTGGCCTCCCTCTCTTCTCTCTCCCGAGTGAACATACCCTACGATCTCCTGGCGATCCCCACCACCTACTGGTATACAATGTCCATCTCCAACTCTCAGGCCATGTTAAATCTGATACTGGGGTTGAGCCCCTCAATAAATCGACGAACCCGCTCTCGAACAGTAGCCACGAAGGTTGGTGCATGCCTAGCCAAATCACTAAATCAGACTGCATACTCTGACACAGTCATAGAACCCTGGCGCAACTGCTCAAACTCTTCGCGCCGTGCATCCCTGAGTATTTGAGGAACATACTCCCTCAAGAACATATATGAGAACTGATTCCAAGTGAATGAAGCTGCATCGGCCAAACTATCCAACTTATAAGCTTGCCACCACTGCTAAGTAGGAGGATGGTTCTTCTTGTACCTCTCGAGCCTGAGTTGCTCCGCCTCAGAAACTGCTGCCTTAACCTCGGGCTGAACTGGAGCTACCGGCTGTATCGGTATGATCTATGGAACCTGGTGGACTTGAACCAGCTGCTCTGGGGAACGGGCGACGGGAGTGTGTGCTCCTCCCTCTTCCTGAGATGTGGCAGGAGCAAGTGGTATCAATCCTGCCTGAGCCAAGGTGCTGAACATGCTCAGAAACTAGGTTAGAGTCTCCTAGAGGGCTGGTGCAGTAACAAGCGTCTCAGGTGCCTATCCTCTAACTAGAGCTACTGGTGGCTCCTCTGTAGCAGCTCGTGTGGGTGCTCTGGTTGCACCACATAGACGTCCTCGACCTCTACCCCGGCCCCGACCTCTCGCAGCTCTAGTAGGGGGCACAGTTATCTAGTCATCTGAACCAGCTGAACGTGTCATCACCATATGTGAGAGACTATAAAGACAGAAATTTAGAATCCGAAGTCAAAATCTCGCACTCGTCCGCTTCTGGGATCACTAGACCGCAGAAGTCCGCTTCTGCGGCCTTCACACTGCACCTGTGACCACAGGTCATTTCCTCCAGCCCCGCATCTGCGCCCAAATGCTCTCTTCTGTGAGCTCGCACCTACGGTCAATCTTGCGCAAGTGTGAATACCCCAGAACTGGTGCACTTCAGCCATTCTCACAAGTCCAAATTGATCCATTAACCATCCGAAAACCATCCGAGGCCCCCGGGATCTCGACCAAATATACCAACCAGTCATAAAAAATCATACGAACTTAGTCAAGCCTTTAAATCATATCAAACAACNCTCTTTTCCCTCAATGTCTGAAGCACGGTCCTCAGGGGATGCTCATGATCCTCCCGACTCGGGGAGTACACCAGAATGTCGTCAATAAACACAATGACGAAAGAGTCAAGATAGGGCTGAAATACATTGTCCATCAAGTGCATGAACGCTACTGGGGTGTTGGTTAGACCAAACGACATCATTAGGAACTCGTAATGACCATACCGAGTCCTGAAAGCAGTCTTCAGGATATTTGGCTTCTGAATCTTCAACTGATGATAGCCTGAACGCAAGTCGATCTTAGAGAACACTCTGGCATACTGAAGCTGATCAAATAGGTCATCAATATGTGGCAATGGATAATTGTTCTTCACTGTAGCCTTGTTCAAATGGCGATAATCAATATGCATTCGCATAGAACCATCCTTATTCTTTACAAACAGGACAGGAGCACCCCAAAGAGACACACCGGGCTGAATGAAGCCATTATCGAGCAACTCTTGTAACTTTTCCTTTAATTCTTTCAACTCTGCTGGGGTCATACGATAAGGTGGAATAGAAATGGGATGAGTGTCCGGTAACAAATCAATGCCAAAGTCGATATCTCTGTCGGGTGACATGCCCGGAAGATTCGCCGGGAATACATCTGAATAGTCCCTCACTACCGGAACTGACTCAACAGTAGGAGTATCAACACTAACATCCCTCACATATGCCAGATATGCATTACACCCCTTCTCAACCATTCGTTCAGCCTTAAGAAATGAGACAACCATGTTAGGAACACGATCTAACGTACCTCTTCACTCTAGCCACGGTAGACCTGGCCCAAAATAACATCGAAATTCACCATATTGAGCAATCATAAATCGACTCTTGTCTCAAAACCACTAAGAACAATCAAACACGACCGATACACACGGTCAACAAAAATAGAATCACCCACGGGTGTAGACACATATACAGGAGAACTAAGAGAATTACGGGATACACCTAAATACGGGGCAAAATAAGATAACATATAGGAATAAGTGGAGCTTGGATCAAATAAGACTGATACATCTCTATGACAGACCGGAACAATACCTGTGATGATACAATCGGATGCAACTGGCTCCGTCCTAGTAGGAAAGGCATAATATCTAGCCTGGCCTCCCCCTCTAGGGTGACCTCTACCTGTCCGACCTCCACCTCTAGCTGGCTATGTATGTGGGGTGGTAGTTAGCACTATTATAATTGCCTGAGGACTTGGTGGAGCACGCGGTGCGTGAGTGGTCTGTGGAGGTGCACCCATCCTGAGTCTAGGGCAATCCATCACTACATGACGAGTGTCACCATACTCAAAACAAGCTCTCGGAGGACGTGGCCGCTGTGACTAGCTCGGGCCTAATCAGCTGGACTAACCGCTGAAAGCACCCCGTACATGAGGTACAATAGACACTGACAGTGCATAATAGGGATCCTGGGGCCTAGGAGTGGTCGGAGCACCGCTAGTGGATGGAAGTGCTGAATGAATAGGGCGACCCATATAACAGCTGCCTTGACGAACTGCAACTGGGGCACGAGTACCACTATATGTGCCAGACTCTCGAGACCTCTTGGCCTCCCTCTCTTCTCTCTCCCGAGTGAACATACCCTACGATCTCCTGGCGATCCCCACCACCTACTGGTATACAATGTCCATCTCCAACTCTCAGGCCATGTTAAATCTGATACTGGGGTTGAGCCCCTCAATAAATCGACGAACCCGCTCTCGAACAGTAGCCACGAAGGTTGGTGCATGCCTAGCCAAATCACTAAATCAGACTGCATACTCTGACACAGTCATAGAACCCTGGCGCAACTGCTCAAACTCTTCGCGCCGTGCATCCCTGAGTATTTGAGGAACATACTCCCTCAAGAACATATATGAGAACTGATTCCAAGTGAATGAAGCTGCATCGGCCAAACTATCCAACTTATAAGCTTGCCACCACTGCTAAGTAGGAGGATGGTTCTTCTTGTACCTCTCGAGCCTGAGTTGCTCCGCCTCAGAAACTGCTGCCTTAACCTCGGGCTGAACTGGAGCTACCGGCTGTATCGGTATGATCTATGGAACCTGGTGGACTTGAACCAGCTGCTCTGGGGAACGGGCGACGGGAGTGTGTGCTCCTCCCTCTTCCTGAGATGTGGCAGGAGCAAGTGGTATCAATCCTGCCTGAGCCAAGGTGCTGAACATGCTCAGAAACTAGGTTAGAGTCTCCTAGAGGGCTGGTGCAGTAACAAGCGTCTCAGGTGCCTATCCTCTAACTAGAGCTACTGGTGGCTCCTCTGTAGCAGCTCGTGTGGGTGCTCTGGTTGCACCACATAGACGTCCTCGACCTCTACCCCGGCCCCGACCTCTCGCAGCTCTAGTAGGGGGCACAGTTATCTAGTCATCTGAACCAGCTGAACGTGTCATCACCATATGTGAGAGACTATAAAGACAGAAATTTAGAATCCGAAGTCAAAATCTCGCACTCGTCCGCTTCTGGGATCACTAGACCGCAGAAAGTCCGCTTCTGCGGCCTTCACACTGCACCTGTGACCACAGGTCATTTCCTCCAGCCCCGCATCTGCGCCCAAATGCTCTCTTCTGTGAGCTCGCACCTACGGTCAATCTTGCGCAAGTGTGAATACCCCAGAACTGGTGCACTTCAGCCATTCTCACAAGTCCAAATTGATCCATTAACCATCCGAAAACCATCCGAGGCCCCCGGGATCTCGACCAAATATACCAACCAGTCATAAAAAATCATACGAACTTAGTCAAGCCTTTAAATCATATCAAACAACACTAAAAATATAAATTACGCATCGATTCATGCCTAAGGAACTTTAAGACTTCAAACTTCTACATCCGATGTCGAAACATATCAAATCAAGTCCGATTGATCTCAAATTTTGTACACAAGTCATAATTGATATTACGGATCTACTCCAACTTCCAGAATCGAAAACTGGCCCAAATATCAAAAAGTCCACTTCCGGTCAAACTCCCCAAAAATCATCCAATTTTTCATTTTTCGTCAATTGATGCTAAAATGACCTACGGGCCTCCAATTCAACATTCAAACATGCTACTGTGACCAAAATCACCCTACGAAGCTATTGGAATAGTCGAAACTCCATTTCGGAGTCGTCTTCATACAATTCGAACTACGGTCAATTCATATAAGATAAACTCCCAATTTAGGGACTATGTGTCCCATTTCACTCCAAATCCAAAAACAAATTCTCCTGGTAAGTTATGTAACCATAAAATAAAATAGAGGGAGCAATAAATAGGAGTTCGGGGCTAATACTCTTAAAACGGCCAGCCGGGTCATTACAATATATATTTGGAAATGCTTATTAAGATGTTAGGCAACACTACACGTGTGTTCCTTTTAGTATTTTCAAATACAACATTGTTTAAGCATGCCCTAATTTTTTTCCTAGAAGTTCCCGCTTGATTTTCCCCCAAAAATATCTCCACCAAATGTTTTAAAAAATACTTTGCCCGGCAAAAGTCTAGTAGGAGTGGGTTTTTGGGGGAAAAATAATACTAAGAGGCAAATATCCCTGCTGCTCTTTTTTTCTTCTTCTTGTTATTTAGAAAAAAATAAAGTTCTAATTCCATCAGCGAAAAATCGATTCAATCAGAATGTCAATCTAGGTTGTCTCTTCTTGAAACTCTCTCTGGTCATATGAATATTGTTCCATTGTGTCGTTCTGTGCTGTTATGTCTTCGTTGGTTTGTGTTATGTGCCATTTGCTTCATTTTACATTTTCGAATCGATTCCATCTGCAAGCTTTGAGATCGATTCCATCGGTATGCTAATTTGGGGATTTAGATGTACGTAGGGCTGATCTTGTCTCCCAAAAACTTGTGGGTAAGATTTCTCTAAAACATCCTTTCAGTTTAGTGGCTTTACAATTTCGGTACTCTGGAATTCCTTTTCTTCTTAAGGGAATGCCCTTTTTGTTCTTGTTTTACTGTCCGTTTCTTTGTCAATTTGTCATTTGTTTGTAATTTTTATTTCAATAATTGAAAGTTCTATATCTTAGATACTATAGAATTTTGATGTAATATGATAACTTTATATGACCTTGCAAAATAGTTTGGACCTCTAAAGAGAAAACTAAATGTAAGTCTCCATAGGAATATAATGTATTCTGCCTTAAATAAAGGATTTCTTGAAAATTCTTCATTAATCAGAAGCGAGCTTTAGTTCAACAAGCTATTTCGTGCAACATTTGGCAGAAAATTGGAAGCATATAGCGTTTTGAACTTAACAATATGGAAAACAATTGACAACTAAGCTACTTCCGAATTTTCTTTGGAATTGTGGGATGAACCTAAACAGTTCAGACATCTTACTCCTGTGGATAAAACATAATGTATATCTAACTCTTATAAGGAACTTGAAACTTAATGGGTGTGCCATATTTAGAAAAAGCAATGTTCTGCGCTATATCTATAGAAGCCATGTTGTTATTGTTATGGTTATAGTTTGCATATTGATCTTATTAGAAGTTTATGAACTTCTAATAAAAGAGACTACACTTTTTTTTGTTTATAAACTCCCTTTCTAATCATTATTGAAAGTTCATTGTAAAAAAAGAATACGTTTTTGTTTTACTAAAATAAGGGCCTATGCTCGGAGACTCACTCCCAGTAGTGATATCAGGTACGCTTTTCCTACTACTTTCATTTTGATATATAATGACTGTGGTTGATTAATTATACTCCTTTAGCCTTTAAATTACGTAGGACTCTTTACTGCAACATAGATTTTCTGGGAATGTTTGCCTTTGTAAACAATGCCACGACTTCCTTCTACTAAGTATTCACTAAAATCCTTTATTTGATTAATATTAGCATAAGAATATCTAGTTGTTCTTATGACCTTGTAGTCTTCCAATAACTTTCAAGTCTAACTTGACCTTCTCCTCTTTATTTTTACTTTTGTCAAATTAAACTGATAAACTGAGAGAATAATAGTGGAAACAAGAAGGTACCTAAAGTTGCACCTACAAAATTGAATAAGAAAATGTCTCAAGTATGAAGGGAAATCAAGTAGGAAATGGATAGAGTAAGAACTTCGAAAAAGTTGAGATATTGAGAAAACTGACATGCAATCAAGGGCTGCTTAATAATATCTTTTGTGCATAAGTTTATAATTTCTATGAAGTGTTTTGTTATCCGTTATAGTGATGGAAAAATAAAAAATGTAAGACATATATAATAAGATAATTGCTTGATTCTATCCTTGAAACTACAATCCAATCTTTTGAACTCACATAGAAAGTCTGTCATAGAGATCTCTATTTATATGCATATTAAGATTAACTATACTATATTTTAGTCTTTACCTCTGTAACACTTTTCTCCTTATACAGCTAGATAGATATTATGTATTGCCTTTTTTGTCTTCGCTTTCTACGAAATATCTTGACAACAGGATATAACAGGGTGCGTCTAATCTAATCTACCTTCTTTCGTCGATGTGAGTAGTGCACGAGTTATGTGAGGCAAAATTCTTCCACATTCCTCTGGTTCAACTTATTTCTGATTCTTGAAAAGGTATTTTTTTATTATTTCAAGTTATTTTCTGGAGTTACAATGACAGATTGCATTCCTTTTAGGTCAATTTTAGATAGTACAATGCCAAACATGATCCTTTTTCTTGTTAAGATATGCAAAATAATGAATCATAACCCAACCCGCTTAATATTTGATCTAGAGACATCCACAAACATTCTCAACGAATCTTATTAATTAAATTGATAACACAAGTCTAATGTTGTCATTCTCAAACTATTCATTTGTAATAAATTCTATTTTCAAACTGAATTATCATTTGTTAGCTCAAGAATCTCTTTCAGGTCATGTGTGTTCTCTGGTTTTATGGATTGATCTTTTCTTTACATTTGTTATATATATAGCATGTATTTTAGTATGGTTTTTTTACTCTTCGTTAGATTCTGTTCTACTTACATATCGTGATTTTAGTGCACCGAGTTACATTTTTATTTTTGTTACATATCTAGATACTACTACTATAAGTCACAAAATTTAAAAATTCAAAAAATTTTAAAAATTCAAAAAATTTTAAAAAATATTACTTATTTGTCATATTTCTGCAACCCAAAATTTATTATATTATGGTAGAATTAGGGTGAATTATAATAACATACTTGGAACAGTCAGTGGAGAGGCTCATCTTGAAGGGAATGTTGACGCCACAAGCACCACCGATACCAGCAGTTTTTAAACAACTGCATGCAGTCCTACGATCCTGTGTGGTTTTCGCTGCACTCACTAAACCTTTAATGACATTACAGCAGTTTCCGAGAGGGCCACGACTTTGCATATAAGGCAGGCAATTAAGTGTGGCACCTTGAATCGTGCCACAGGTAAATGCCGCCTCTGCATATGGTGTAGTCATCACCATGCACAAAACCACAAAGCATGCAATCTTGCCAACCATTTCCATTCTTAAAAAAAATAATAGAGAAGATAAAAACTATAGCGAGTAGCTTAGCTTGAGGAAAGTAGTGGATCGGATATGATGGTATATATAAATGTTTTGCTTGTGTGTTGGGTGCAAAAGCTAGTGAGACTTTAGGGGTTTTTAAAGAGAGGAAATTGGAACTAAATTAATGGCCGCACGATATATGTACGTAGTAGCTAGAGAATTATTAGTTGGTATAGTTGGGTGATACTATATGCCTTTTGACAAGGCCATAGCTTTTGTTCAAATACTAGTTTATCATCGCACGTGTATTTTATATCATATTTGTAACGGTATCCTTAAAGACCATGCTCTAATCAGGCATAGTTTTTTTTTCTTTCTTTTTCTTCTTAACAACAATACGTGATGAATAGTTAATTTTTTTTTATTTTATGTATATTTATTATATGTTGATTCCTTTTAATTATTCGGTATAACTAATTTTTTATATTTTGACAACTTTTAGTGAAAATTCTGGCCCCGACACTGCTACTTACTACTTCCACCCTCAACCTTCACTCTATTATCAAGTTCATTCTTCAATATTCTACAAATGTTGAATAAAAAGGTCTTGAATCCAGATATAAGCCCTAAAATTAAATTATATGTCCAAGAAGGCATTAGAGAATACATTTATCCCTAGTTAATTGTGTAAGATTTTCCAAACGGTTTACTATGTTCTAGGCACTCCACAAGCTATTGGGTTGAATTTGAATATTCACGTTCTTTCACAAAACTAATATCTGACATTTTACATCTTTTATTTTCCTTATATGTTGCACAAACAAGCAAGTGACTAATTTTCTCTCTTACAAAAAACGCTCTCCGTACAATCAAGACGTTAAACAGCCAACGGTAACTAATTGTGCCCTTTCTGGGCAGTTGGTGGCCACGGGCCTATCAATGGGGATGCCGGCCGGCACAACACCGGCCCGTCTTGATGAAAATATAGATCCTCCGTTTGGGAGAATGACCACTGAAGAAGAAAACCCATCCAAATCAAGCTATGCTACTGCTCTAAATGCTCCGGCAACTTTGAACCCTAATGCTAACCGGCACGGCAACCCAGATGTAAAAGCACGATATACTACTCATAACGGAATGCCAGCAGTCATCTTCAAGGCTTCTGATTACTATGCAGTCATGGCTGAAGAGTGTCGATTAACGATCGCAGGCAAATTCATAAGAACCAGACCACAAATTGAAAAGATCAGATCAGCCTTTGCGGAGAAGATTCCAGTGAAAGGTAATGTCAAGATTAGAGTCTATGATTTTCACATTATATTAATAGATTTCTCCAACGAAGAAAATTGTAAAAAGGTTTGGCGCAAGCGGTCCATCGAAATTGAGGGACAACAAATGTGGCTTTAAAAATGGACACCTATTTCAAACCGGAGGAGGACTCTCCTATTGTTCCGATATGGGTGTTACTCCATGAGTTACCATTTCATTGTCATACTTGGAACTATGTGAAACAAATTCTGGCTCCGGTTGGAACCCCTTTCTCTATGGATATAGCTATTGATTGCAAAACTCGCCCCAAATATGGCTAAGGTCAGAGTTGAAGTTGATCTCTCTAAACCAAAATTGAATTCAATGTGGGTGGGACAAGAGAAAGAATCGAATCCTCTAAAGTGTTTCACTCAAAAATTAGAATATGAAAATGTCCCTAAGTATTGTCGGCATTGTAAATTATTGGGACATTCATTAGCAACATATTGAAATGGCCATAAAAAGAATAATGCAGAAGTAAAAGAGGGGGCAGAACATATGAATCTTCCAGCTGATCACACAACATATAACAATAGCAATGCAAAACTTGGAGTTGAGAAAAAAAATGAAATAAAAGAGAAGTCAGGGGTAAATGAAAGGCAAGGAAAGAATGCACATGTGCCATCTGAGATGCACAATGTTTGGGAAGAATGAGGAACTAGCAGGAGAGACAAGAAGGTTAATTCTATGAAACATGTAAGACAAGAGTCTGCCACAGCCAATGTTGAAATTCAACACAAAAATTCTGGAAAAAAGAAGAACAAAAACAAGGAACCTTTGAAGGGGAGATGATGGATATTGTAGAGATTAGAAATGATCTCATTAGCAACAAGGCCAAGAATGAGGAATTGGAAAAACATAGCAAAGAGGCACAATGTTGTAATGAAGAGGACGCCAACATAAAAAAAGGACCAGCTTTAAGATGAAAAAGATCAAAAACATCAAAAAGACTCCAAAGAAGAGGACTAAGGTTACTTTTAAGGTCACTAGAAAACAACAGGAAGGGAATACAAAAATAGAAAGCAACGTCATAATCCAGGAGGATCATGTGGGCCTATATGAAGAGATTTAGGGTATACAAAAATCTGGTAAAGGAAAGCAAAAGGTGAATGAAGATATGAATAACGATGAGAGTCACATTTTCACTCCTTTATCTACATAAGTACCTCAGGAGAAGGTTGGAAGCAAGGAGAAATCAAACACTAAAAAATACCAAAAGAGGGACGTGACTAGATCTCAGGAAACTCAAGGTAGTAGCAATGAAAGAGTGGAAGAATCTATAATGGAATCCTCTAGCTTGACTTCAGATTTCAGGAATCAACAAGGAATCCAGCTTTTTGTGGAATTAAATGGAAACCAAATAAGAAAACAAGTATGGATGGCAATGGGGCGGTGCGGGTGCGGAGCGGTGCGGGAAGGTGCGGGTGCGAGGCGGTGAGGGTTTAAACACATGTGGGGAGGTGCGGGTTTAGACATATGTGGGGAGGTGCGGGTTTATACATATGCGGGTGCGAGGCGGGGCGGGTTAAACTAAAAGAAAAATAATTTTTTGCGGGTGCGGTGCAGGTGTGGGTGTGAGTGTGAGTTTAAATACTCATTTTTTTGCAAAAATATAAGAATATCGTTCATCAATTAACGCAAAATTATTCGGGCATTTATAAAGAAAATTTCACAATTAGCTTATGACACGTATTTCTTTTATTATTTCAAATATTTGTAAATCACATTTTAATATTCTGAACAAAACGACTTTTCAGAAAAAAGATAATTGGGTTCATATATTTATAAAGTCGTCTGATGGCATTCAACTTCTTTCCATAATATCCATGGAAATAACAAATATCAATGAAAAATAATACAAAAATTTAAAATTACAAATTAAAATAAAGATACAAAAGGAAATGAAGCGGTAAGCTTCATGATCGGATCCATCTCTTCATCAACTACCTCGTTTGAGTCTGTCAGCTACAAGAAAAAAAGGAAAAAGAAAGTTACCCAAAAAGGAATTGTGTGAATGCAATTTGATGAGGTGAATGTGGCTGTAAGAATGTCGCTGTAAGATTGCTTAAGAATTTTTTTTAAGCAAGTGAGAAAATTTCGCATGAGTTTAAATACTCATTTTTCACATAACTAAAAAAGTTGCGGGGCGGGTGAATGCGGGTTAAAAGAGCTATGCTGGGCAGGACGGGACGAGTTAAAATTTTGCGGGTTAAGAGAGAACCCGCCCTGCACCCCCACCGCTTGCCATCCCTAAAAACAAGGAATCCAAAACTCTGAAGAAATGATGAGGAAATTGCCAACGGTCTTATAGAGGCTTGCACTCCTGACGTCACTATGGAGAATGAGCCAATAGAGCCAGCAAAAAACCATCTACAAGAGATGATTGACAAAGATGACTGTCTCCAGTTAAAAGAGGTAGAAACCATAATAGAAAAAGTGGAAAGAAAGTCAGAATCAATACCACTCCCTCCCCCAAAGGAAAGAGATCCAAATGAACTCACCTTTTACTGTTTCCATGATCAAAGCTATTTTTTGGAATATTAGAGGTGTTAGATAAAACAATGCTATCCACAGGTTGAAAAGTCTGATTAATATCAATAAAGTTGACTTTGTTACAGTGTTTGAACCTTTTGTGAATAAGAATAAGATAGAAAGGTATGGTAGATTCCTTGGCTTCCAGCACAGATTTTCCAATGACATTGGTAAGATTTGGTGCTTCTAGTCTATTAATCTCACGGCAACTGCAATTATCAATAACGATCAATAAATTACTTTGAAATTTGAGGATGGTATGGGTGGAGACAAGGTTTTTGTCTCTGCTATATATGTTAAGTTTAATTTTACTGAAAGTAAAGACCTTTGGATAGTCTGGAGAACCTTAGCACTACTATTGCTAATCCATGGTGCGTTGGAGGAGATTTTAATGTCATAATGGAATCAGAAGAAAAGATGGGGAAAAACCTCATAGAGCCTATAAATGTTTTGACTTCATCTCCTGTATGAATGCCTGTGGTCTTATGGATGAAGGATATATGGGTTCTAACTACACTTCGTGTAATAATAGAAGGCCAAAAAAGAGAATCTGAAAAAGATTGGATATGATTTTGTATAATGACCAGTGGGATCAGAGATTTCAGGGAAACATTGTAAGACATCTAGGGAGAACTGGTTCAGACCATAGAGTTTTGCTCATGAAATCCCAGTTAGATCAAGATGCTAAGCAGAGTTACTTTAAGTTCTTAAATTTTTGGGTTGACCAACCTGGTTTCTTTGATTTGGTTCAAGAAATCTGAAACACTCAACTTAGAGGGAACATTATATGGAGGCTTCATCAGAAGTTAAAACTTCTGAGTAACAATTTGAGCCATTGGTACAAGAATGTCATTGGTAATGTATATCAGAATGTTGCAAAATGGGATGAAAAGATTCATGTCTTGGAGGAAATTGAGTTGATCTCCAATACTGAGCAAAACAGGGAGAAGCTCAATAAGTCTCAAGCAGAATATGTTAGTTTGATGGCCAAGCAGGACTCTCTCCTTAGGCAAAAAGCTCAAGTCAAGTGGTATGAAGAAGGAGATAGTAACAGAAAGTACTTTATAGTGTTATTAAGGATAGAAGAAGAAGACTTCAGCTAGTAAGAATCAAAAATCACAGAGGCAAATGGATTCAGGGGGAAGAGAAGATCTCTAAGGCTGCATGTAGGCATTTTACTAAGCTTTTTAATCTTCCAGAACCCAACCTGGAAACCACTATATTGGATTGTATCCCTAGATATATAGATGATGAAGATAATATGGAGTTAATATCTAGACATTTTGTGGAGGAAATTAAAGAGGCAGTCTTTGACATGTGTGCTTCTAGTCCAGCTGGTCCTGATGGGTATAATGGTACTTTTTACAAAAAATGTTGGCATATTATCCAAGAATATATTGTAGCTTTTGTGCAAGCCTTTTTTGATGGAGGTAACTTAACCAAGTATTATACTCACACTTGCTTGGCCCTCATCCCGAAGGTGGAGGCTCCTAGAAACTTCTCTAATTTGAGACCTATTAGCCTAAGCAACTACTCCCACAAAATTATTTTCAAAGTTATGTAAAAAAGACTCAATCCCATCTTGCTAAGAATAATATCTGAAAACCAATCTAACTTTGTCAAGGGAAGATCAATCATTGATAATGTTTTTCTGGCTCAAGAAATTGTGCATGGCATTTTTCAGAAAAAACAGAGGTGGTAACATGGTTATTAGGTTGGACATGGCTAAGGCCTATGATAGGATGTCGTGGAAATTCTTAACCTCTGTCCTTAGCAAATTTGGTTTTTCTGATGGGTACATTGATATCATCAAAAGGCTTATCTCTAATGTTTGGTATTCAATTGTTATTAATGGAGATGAAAAATATTTCTTTACCTCTTCCTAAGGGCTCAAGCACGGCGATCCTCTATCACCTTCTCGCTTTATAATTGGTACAGAGATTTTATCAAGGTTGTTGAACAAATTACATAACACCACTGATTTTATTCCTTTCTCTATGAGTAAGAGAGGTCCCTAGATAAATCATCTGGCCTTCACATACTAGGGATAAGAGTAAGTATGTGAAGTCGGTTTTAAAATAGATTAAATCGTATGAGAGATCCTATGGACAACAAGTGAATAGAGATAAAAGTTTCTTCCTAACCGGTCATTTTGAGCTATAGCACATCGTTCAGTAGCTTGAGGCCTTGAGTAGCTTTAATTCAGACACTATGACTTGTACGTGTGGTCAGAATTGAATTTCGGGAAGTTCTGGATTGATTTGGAAAGAAAATTCTAATTTCGGAAGCTTTAAGTTGGAAGAATTGACTAAGGTTTGAATTTTGAGTAAACGACCTCAGAGTCAGGATTTGAAGATTTCAATAAGTTCGTATAATGATTTTAGACTAGGGCATATGTTCGGGTAGAGTATCGGGTGGCCCGGGAGCATTTCGGCACTTATTATGGAAGGTTGGCATATTAAAGACTTAAGAATTTCCTAAGTTTGGTTTGAAGTGGGGTTTGGTATTATCGATGTCCGTTTGGGGTTCCGAGCCTTGGAATGGCTTCGTTATATCATTTATGACTCATGTGTGAAATTTAAAGTTATTCCGGATTGATTTGATACATTCCGACATAAGATATAGAATTTGGAAATTTGAAAATTTATAAGTTTGATTTGAGGCGTGATTCATGATTTTGATGTTGTTTGACGTAGTATAAGGCTTTGACTAAGTTCGTATTATATTTTGGGA
>AWOL01S0051799.1:0-13302 GCA_000715115.1 Nicotiana otophora | reverse complement strand
TCACGGCAACTGCAATTATCAATAACGATCAATAAATTACTTTGAAATTTGAGGATGGTATGGGTGGAGACAAGGTTTTTGTCTCTGCTATATATGTTAAGTTTAATTTTACTGAAAGGAAAGACCTTTGGATAGTCTGGATAACCTTAGCACTACTATTGCTAATCCATGGTGCATTGGAGGAGATTTTAATGTTATAATGGAATCAGAAGAAAAAATGGGGGAAAACCTCACAGAGCCTATAAATGTTTTGACTTCATCTCCTGTATGAATGCTTGTGGTCTTATAGATGAAGGATATGTGGTTTCTAACTACACTTGGTGTAATAATAGAAGGCGAAGAAAGAAAATCTGAAAAAGATTGGATATGATTTTGTATAATGACCAGTGGGATCAGAGATTTCAGGGAAACATTGTAAGACATCTAGGGAGAACTGGTTCAGACCATAGAGTTTTGCTCATGAAATCCCAGTTAGATCAAGATGCTAAGCAGAGTTACTTTAAGTTCTTAAATTTTTGGGTTGACCAACCTGGTTTCTTTGATTTGGTTCAAGAAATCTGAAACACTCAACTTAGAGGGAACATTATATGGAGGCTTCATCAGAAGTTAAAACTTCTGAGTAACAATTTGAGCCATTGGTACAAGAATGTCATTGGTAATGTATATCAGAATGTTGCAAAATGGGATGAAAAGATTCATGTCTTGGAGGAAATTGAGTTGATCTCCAATACTGAGCAAAACAGGGAGAAGCTCAATAAGGCTCAAGCAGAATATGTTAGTTTGATGGCCAAGCAGGACTCTCTCCTTAGGCAAAAAGCTCAAGTCAAGTGGTATGAAGAAGGAGATAGTAACAGAAAGTACTTTATAGTGTTATTAAGGATAGAAGAAGAAGACTTCAGCTAGTAAGAATCAAAAATCACAGAGGCAAATGGATTCAGGGGGAAGAGAAGATCTCTAAGGCTGCATGTAGGCATTTTACTAAGCTTTTTAATCTTCCAGAACCCAACCTGGACACCACTATATTGGATTGCATCCCTAGATATATAGATGATGAAGATAATATGGAGTTAATATCTAGACATTTTGTGGAGGAAATTAAAGAGGCAGTCTTTGACATGTGTGCTTCTAGTCCAGCTGGTCCTGATGGGTATAATGGTACTTTTTACAAAAAATATTGGCATATTATCCAAGAATATATTGTAGCTTTTGTGCAAGCCTTTTTTGATGGAGGTAACTTAACCAAGTATTATACTCACACTTGCTTGGCCCTCATCCCGAAGGTGGAGGCTCCTAGAAACTTCTCTAATTTGAGACCTATTAGCCTAAGCAACTACTCCCACAAAATTATTTTCAAAGTTATGTAAAAAAGACTCAATCCCATCTTGCTNAAGAAGGCATTAGAGAATACATTTATCCCTAGTTAATTGTGTAAGATTTTCCAAACGGTTTACTATGTTCTAGGCACTCCACAAGCTATTGGGTTGAATTTGAATATTCACGTTCTTTCACAAAACTAATATCTGACATTTTACATCTTTTATTTTCCTTATATGTTGCACAAACAAGCAAGTGACTAATTTTCTCTCTTACAAAAAACGCTCTCCGTACAATCAAGACGTTAAACAGCCAACGGTAACTAATTGTGCCCTTTCTGGGCAGTTGGTGGCCACGGGCCTATCAATGGGGATGCCGGCCGGCACAACACCGGCCCGTCTTGATGAAAATATAGATCCTCCGTTTGAGAGAATGACCACTGAAGAAGAAAACCCATCCAAATCAAGCTATGCTACTGCTCTAAATGCTCCGGCAACTTTGAACCCTAATGCTAACCGGCACGGCAACCCAGATGTAAAAGCACGATATACTACTCATAACGGAATGCCAGCAGTCATCTTCAAGGCTTCTGATTACTATGCAGTCATGGCTGAAGAGTGTCGATTAACGATCGCAGGCAAATTCATAAGAACCAGACCACAAATTGAAAAGATCAGATCAGCCTTTGCGGAGAAGATTCCAGTGAAAGGTAATGTCAAGATTAGAGTCTATGATTTTCACATTATATTAATAGATTTCTCCAACGAAGAAAATTGTAAAAAGGTTTGGCGCAAGCGGTCCATCGAAATTGAGGGACAACAAATGTGGCTTTAAAAATGGACACCTATTTCAAACCGGAGGAGGACTCTCCTATTGTTCCGATATGGGTGTTACTCCATGAGTTACCATTTCATTGTCATACTTGGAACTATGTGAAACAAATTCTGGCTCCGGTTGGAACCCCTTTCTCTATGGATATAGCTATTGATTGCAAAACTCGCCCCAAATATGGCTAAGGTCAGAGTTGAAGTTGATCTCTCTAAACCAAAATTGAATTCAATGTGGGTGGGACAAGAGAAAGAATCGAATCCTCTAAAGTGTTTCACTCAAAAATTAGAATATGAAAATGTCCCTAAGTATTGTCGGCATTGTAAATTATTGGGACATTCATTAGCAACATATTGAAATGGCCATAAAAAGAATAATGCAGAAGTAAAAGAGGGGGCAGAACATATGAATCTTCCAGCTGATCACACAACATATAACAATAGCAATGCAAAACTTGGAGTTGAGAAAAAAAATGAAATAAAAGAGAAGTCGGGGGTAAATGAAAGGCAAGGAAAGAATGCACATGTGCCATCTGAGATGCACAATGTTTGGGAAGAATGAGGAACTAGCAGGAGAGACAAGAAGGTTAATTCTATGAAACATGTAAGACAAGAGTCTGCCACAGCCAATGTTGAAATTCAACACAAAAATTCTGGAAAAAAGAAGAACAAAAACAAGGAACCTTTGAAGGGGAGATGATGGATATTGTAGAGATTAGAAATGATCTCATTAGCAACAAGGCCAAGAATGAGGAATTGGAAAAACATAGCAAAGAGGCACAATGTTGTAATGAAGAGGACGCCAACATAAAAAAAGGACCAGCTTTAAGATGAAAAAGATCAAAAACATCAAAAAGACTCCAAAGAAGAGGACTAAGGTTACTTTTAAGGTCACTAGAAAACAACAGGAAGGGAATACAAAAATGGAAAGCAACGTCATAATCCAGGAGGATCATGTGGGCCTATATGAAGAGATTTAGGGTATACAAAAATCTGGTAAAGGAAAGCAAAAGGTGAATGAAGATATGAATAACGATGAGAGTCACATTTTCACTCCTTTATCTACATAAGTACCTCAGGAGAAGGTTGGAAGCAAGGAGAAATCAAACACTAAAAAATACCAAAAGAGGGACGTGACTAGATCTCAGGAAACTCAAGGTAGTAGCAATGAAAGAGTGGAAGAATCTATAATGGAATCCTCTAGCTTGACTTCAGATTTCAGGAATCAACAAGGAATCCAGCTTTTTGTGGAATTAAATGGAAACCAAATAAGAAAACAAGTATGGATGGCAATGGGGCGGTGCGGGTGCGGAGCGGTGCGGGAAGGTGCGGGTGCGAGGCGGTGAGGGTTTAAACACATGTGGGGAGGTGCGGGTTTAGACATATGTGGGGAGGTGCGGGTTTATACATATGCGGGTGCGAGGCGGGGCGGGTTAAACTAAAAGAAAAATAATTTTTTGCGGGTGCGGTGCAGGTGTGGGTGTGAGTGTGAGTTTAAATACTCATTTTTTTGCAAAAATATAAGAATATCGTTCATCAATTAACGCAAAATTATTCGGGCATTTATAAAGAAAATTTCACAATTAGCTTATGACACGTATTTCTTTTATTATTTCAAATATTTGTAAATCACATTTTAATATTCTGAACAAAACGACTTTTCAGAAAAAAGATAATTGGGTTCATATATTTATAAAGTCGTCTGATGGCATTCAACTTCTTTCCATAATATCCATGGAAATAACAAATATCAATGAAGAATAATACAAAAATTTAAAATTACAAATTAAAATAAAGATACAAAAGGAAATGAAGCGGTAAGCTTCATGATCGGATCCATCTCTTCATCAACTACCTCGTTTGAGTCTGTCAGCTACAAGAAAAAAAGGAAAAAGAAAGTTACCCAAAAAGGAATTGTGTGAATGCAATTTGATGAGGTGAATGTGGCTGTAAGAATGTCGCTGTAAGATTGCTTAAGAATTTTTTTTAAGCAAGTGAGAAAATTTCGCATGAGTTTAAATACTCATTTTTCACATAACTAAAAAAGTTGCGGGGCGGGTGAATGCGGGTTAAAAGAGCTATGCTGGGCAGGACGGGACGAGTTAAAATTTTGCGGGTTAAGAGAGAACCCGCCCTGCACCCCCACCGCTTGCCATCCCTAAAAACAAGGAATCCAAAACTCTGAAGAAATGATGAGGAAATTGCCAACGGTCTTATAGAGGCTTGCACTCCTGACGTCACTATGGAGAATGAGCCAATAGAGCCAGCAAAAAACCATCTACAAGAGATGATTGACAAAGATGACTGTCTCCAGTTAAAAGAGGTAGAAACCATAATAGAAAAAGTGAAAAGAAAGTCAGAATCAATACCACTCCCTCCCCCAAAGGAAAGAGATCCAAATGAACTCACCTTTTACTGTTTCCATGATCAAAGCTATTTTTTGGAATATTAGAGGTGTTAGATAAAACAATGCTATCCACAGGTTGAAAAGTCTGATTAATATCAATAAAGTTGACTTTGTTACAGTGTTTGAACCTTTTGTGAATAAGAATAAGATAGAAAGGTATGGTAGATTCCTTGGCTTCCAGCACAGATTTTCCAATGACATTGGTAAGATTTGGTGCTTCTAGTCTATTAATCTCACGGCAACTGCAATTATCAATAACGATCAATAAATTACTTTGAAATTTGAGGATGGTATGGGTGGAGACAAGGTTTTTGTCTCTGCTATATATGTTAAGTTTAATTTTACTGAAAGTAAAGACCTTTGGATAGTCTGGAGAACCTTAGCACTACTATTGCTAATCCATGGTGCGTTGGAGGAGATTTTAATGTCATAATGGAATCAGAAGAAAAGATGGGGAAAAACCTCATAGAGCCTATAAATGTTTTGACTTCATCTCCTGTATGAATGCCTGTGGTCTTATGGATGAAGGATATATGGGTTCTAACTACACTTCGTGTAATAATAGAAGGCCAAAAAAGAGAATCTGAAAAAGATTGGATATGATTTTGTATAATGACCAGTGGGATCAGAGATTTCAGGGAAACATTGTAAGACATCTAGGGAGAACTGGTTCAGACCATAGAGTTTTGCTCATGAAATCCCAGTTAGATCAAGATGCTAAGCAGAGTTACTTTAAGTTCTTAAATTTTTGGGTTGACCAACCTGGTTTCTTTGATTTGGTTCAAGAAATCTGAAACACTCAACTTAGAGGGAACATTATATGGAGGCTTCATCAGAAGTTAAAACTTCTGAGTAACAATTTGAGCCATTGGTACAAGAATATCATTGGTAATGTATATCAGAATGTTGCAAAATGGGATGAAAAGATTCATGTCTTGGAGGAAATTGAGTTGATCTCCAATACTGAGCAAAACAGGGAGAAGCTCAATAAGTCTCAAGCAGAATATGTTAGTTTGATGGCCAAGCAGGACTCTCTCCTTAGGCAAAAAGCTCAAGTCAAGTGGTATGAAGAAGGAGATAGTAACAGAAAGTACTTTATAGTGTTATTAAGGATAGAAGAAGAAGACTTCAGCTAGTAAGAATCAAAAATCACAGAGGCAAATGGATTCAGGGGGAAGAGAAGATCTCTAAGGCTGCATGTAGGCATTTTACTAAGCTTTTTAATCTTCCAGAACCCAACCTGGACACCACTATATTGGATTGCATCCCTAGATATATAGATGATGAAGATAATATGGAGTTAATATCTAGACATTTTGTGGAGGAAATTAAAGAGGCAGTCTTTGACATGTGTGCTTCTAGTCCAGCTGGTCCTGATGGGTATAATGGTACTTTTTACAAAAAATATTGGCATATTATCCAAGAATATATTGTAGCTTTTGTGCAAGCCTTTTTTGATGGAGGTAACTTAACCAAGTATTATACTCACACTTGCTTGGCCCTCATCCCGAAGGTGGAGGCTCCTAGAAACTTCTCTAATTTGAGACCTATTAGCCTAAGCAACTACTCCCACAAAATTATTTTCAAAGTTATGTAAAAAAGACTCAATCCCATCTTGCTAAGAATAATATCTGAAAACCAATCTAACTTTGTCAAGGGAAGATCAATCATTGATAATGTTTTTCTGGCTCAAGAAATTGTGCATGGCATTTTTCAGAAAAAACAGAGGTGGTAACATGGTTATTAGGTTGGACATGGCTAAGGCCTATGATAGGATGTCGTGGAAATTCTTAACCTCTGTCCTTAGCAAATTTGGTTTTTCTGATGGGTACATTGATATCATCAAAAGGCTTATCTCTAATGTTTGGTATTCAATTGTTATTAATGGAGATGAAAAATATTTCTTTACCTCTTCCTAAGGGCTCAAGCACGGCGATCCTCTATCACCTTCTCGCTTTATAATTGGTACAGAGATTTTATCAAGGTTGTTGAACAAATTACATAACACCACTGATTTTATTCCTTTCTCTATGAGTAAGAGAGGTCCCTAGATAAATCATCTGGCCTTCACATACTAGGGATAAGAGTAAGTATGTGAAGTCGGTTTTAAAATAGATTAAATCGTATGAGAGATCCTATGGACAACAAGTGAATAGAGATAAAAGTTTCTTCCTAACCGGTCATTTTGAGCTATAGCACATCGTTCAGTAGCTTGAGGCCTTGAGTAGCTTTAATTCAGACACTATGACTTGTACGTGTGGTCAGAATTGAATTTCGGGAAGTTCTGGATTGATTTGGAAAGAAAATTCTAATTTCGGAAGCTTTAAGTTGGAAGAATTGACTAAGGTTTGAATTTTGAGTAAACGACCTCAGAGTCAGGATTTGAAGATTTCAATAAGTTCGTATAATGATTTTAGACTAGGGCATATGTTCGGGTAGAGTATCGGGTGGCCCGGGAGCATTTCGGCACTTATTATGGAAGGTTGGCATATTAAAGACTTAAGAATTTCCTAAGTTTGGTTTGAAGTGGGGTTTGGTATTATCGATGTCCGTTTGGGGTTTCGAGCCTTGGAATGGCTTCGTTATATCATTTATGACTCATGTGTGAAATTTAAAGTTATTCCGGATTGATTTGATACATTCCGACATAAGATATAGAATTTGGAAATTTGAAAATTTATAAGTTTGATTTGAGGCGTGATTCATGATTTTGATGTTGTTTGACGTAGTATAAGGCTTTGACTAAGTTCGTATTATATTTTGGGATATGTTGGTATATTTGGTCAGGGTCCCGGGAGCCTCAGATGGATTCCGGATGGTTAACAGATCGAGTTTGGGCTTGGGGGAAATGCTGAAGAAGCTGGTATCTGGTGTAACCGCACTTGTGAGGTTTTGACCGCAGGTGCGGAGCTACAAAAGCGGCCAAGAGGGTCTCAAGAGCAGTTCTGGGTGAGCTAGGCAGTGGCGCAGGAGTGAGACCATTTCCACATCTGCGATGGCGCAGATGCGGCGTCTTTGGGCGCAAAAGAGGAATGGATGGGGAAGGCTGGGACCGCAGTTGCGGTCGAGTACCGCAGAAGCGGAACCACACCTACTCATGAGGAGCTGCCGAAGCGAAGGCGCAAAAGCATTGGAGGGGCCACAGATGCGGAGGTTGAGGGCCTAAAGGGAGCCGTATAAGCGGACTCTGTGCTACAGAAGCGACTCATGTTCCGCATATGCGAAAAATGTCGCTGGGTAGTGTGGTTTTCATAAAAATGGGATTTGGCCCATTTTCTTACATTTTCACTTGGTTGGGGAGATTTTGGAGAGCTTCAAGGGGAGATTTTCTTCAAGCAGCACAAGGTAAGTAACTCCCACTTATTACAAGTTATATACATGGTTTGTATATGGATTTAAACATGGAAATTAGTGGAAATTTGGGATTTTCGGTAGAAAACCTAGAATTTGGTACTTTTGGAATTTGACCACGAAATTGGACATGGAATTAGGAATAAATTATATATTTGAGTTCGTGCTGTTATGGGTAGAGTTTATCTTCGAACATTTCTGAAATCCGGTCGTGTGTACCCGAGGGTTGACTTTGTTGGATTTTGAGAGAAGTTGGGAATCATTATAAATTGTTAAATTATACGTGTTGGGGTATATTTTGATTGGTTTGCACGTTCTTTGACTAGTTTTGAAGAGACGGTCATCCGTTTGAGGTGTTAGAGAGGCTTTGGAGCCGGTTATAGAACTTCGGAGCGAGATAAGTCTCCTGTCTAACCTTGTGAGAGGGAAACTACCCCTAGGTGATATTTATTGTTATGTGCAACTAGTTGTGGGTGCTACATACGCAGGAGGTGATGAGGGTCCGTACGTAGCTACAACATGTTTATGTCCGGATAGACTTAGGATCTTATCATGTAATATTTGAATTATCTGAACTCGTTTTTCCGGCTTAATTAATTGAAGTTATAAATGAAATCGATTTAGAAATGAATATATGTATACTAGTCCAAGCCTTAACACTTTGAGCTGTGGGTGAGTTATTTGAGAAACGGTAAAGATTATATCCATTTTGTACTCATGTACGGTATTGCAAACACGTGCCTCGTAATTCGGTAACTTCCTTTTCTTGTGGAGCGGGTCAAATACCTCGGAAGTATATAGATGCATCTATGGTTCGTGTCGCTCGACCCTCGGCAGTGTACACATTATTCTAGATCGTGTCGAACGACCTCGGCAGAATCGTGCGTTATATCGTTAGTAGTCTGAATATTCACGAGCTATTCTCTCTACTGATGCCCAACATTTATATGGCATTACTTATTTATTTGATAATGACACTTGACATTTTCTAAGTTGCTAAAGTAGAATAAAAGATTTAGAAATTCTTGCTTTAAAAGAAGTAATTGGAAGATTATGTAACTTACAGATTTACCCAATCATTGACGTATATTTCATATCTGCTCATGTTTTATTACATTGTTTTATTAGAATATTAGTAAGTATCGATGTCGACCCCTTCTCACTACTTCTCCGGGGTTAGGCTAAATACTTACTAGGTACGGGTTGATTTACGTACTCATACTGCACTTCTGCACTAAATGTGCAGGATGTGACAGGTTCATTTGATTATCACCTTGGCGCGTAGGCGCACCCCGTTGGGGAGACTTTATGTGAGTTGCATTCCAGACTACGCATCGCAGTCCACCAAGTCTCCATTGTACTATTTATTTTATTTTGTCTTACTATATTCGAGACATATATTATTTTATTATTGTACTCCTTAGAAAAATACTCATGCACTTGTGACACCAGATTTTGGGGGTACTTACTAGTTGTTCGTTATTATAGTTCACGTAGTTATTATCTTTTACCCTGTAAATTCCATTTTATACTATTTAAGTAATGGAGATTATGATTTCGAAAGTAATAAAATGAGTAAATAAATGGATACTACAACGTTGGCTTGCCTGACGGAGGCGTTAGGCGCCATCACGACCTATAGTAGATTTTGGGTCGTGACAGCTTAGTATCAGAGCATTAGGTTCACTTGGGTCTCACGAGTCATGAGAAAGTCTAGTAGAATCTTGCGGATCGGTACGAAAATGTCTGTACTTATCTTCGAGAGCCTACAATGCTGTTAGGAGCACTTTCCTTCTTGATTTCCTCATCGTGCGGTTTGATTCCATTGAGGCTTGTTCCTTTATTTCCTTCCTACTCAATCTTATACGACGCAGAGCGTTTGTTACCAATTGGGCATCGAGTAGTTGTATTGGTACTGTAGACGTGGTGCAGGATGTTTTTCCGTGTGTATTCGGGCATGCTATTATCGTCGCCTTGCGGAAGGATGTTCTGTCATTTCAGTTCAATACTGTACTTCCTATGGTTTTGAGGCTATGCACGAATTGCTATAATGTTCATGCGTTGTTATCACACAGTGTTGTTGTAATGGTAGAGTTCTTATTTATGGATCGCGACAGTGAATGACTCGAAATGAGAATTCCTCAGTGCATGATTTATAGGTTCAGCATTTAATTCCAGCAAAGGAAAGGCAATCAAACTATGTATGTTCAGGTTTTGGTTGATGATGCTACGAGACTTGGTATTCTCGAGTGTGGTGGAATTTTCATTGTGATGCGGTGTCATCGTCTTTGTTTGAATCCATTACGATTCGCCGGTGTTATGGTCTCCTTTGATTTTGCCTTGGGGGTAGGCTGAGGGGCAGTTGTCAGAGATAGCGGTGTGCAGCGGTTCAGAATCAAATTGATATTTCTAATGTTGATGGCTCGAGAAAGATGATATTCTAGAAGATTTAGAGCTGGTAGCAATTCATTAGTTTCGGTGCTACAAGTATGGATTTGATTTGAGGCAACATTTGGGCAACTAAGTATGAGGAAGGACATGGCGGGAGGTATCCCGTTGCGGATGAATTACTAGCGGGTCAAGTATCAGAAACGGAAGCTGAGAAGTTTCTTAAAGGAAATGGTTTGACCGAAGTGGGAGTGGCAGAGTAGCATATGAATTTTGTGGTAGGATAGCCACGTACCTTGAGAAAGTGTATAACGGTTTGAGAATCATGATGGAAGGTGATTTTGTCTATGGATTTTATTTGGAATGATGGTTACTGTACGGAGAAAGATTGAATATGATAGGAAGGAGCTTGCTTGAAATGAAGAGGGGTGTGAAGATTTGATTATCGTTTCAGATGCAATATGACTTAAGTTCGGAAGGTATTGTTGAACTTTTAGTTGATGTTAATGGGGAAGAAGCAAACTTATACAGCTGGTGGGCGATCATGGACTCAGGAGAATTTACTAATCACGTGGTAGTTGTATCCAATGCAGCGTCGTTGGAAGATGTCGGTAAGGAATTCCACTGGTGGGTTATCTCCTGTGAGCATGTTAGCAGTTGCGTGGTGTTGTTGAAGCTTCTGTGAAGAATACTACTTGCTACCCGGCAAGAGGTCGAATATGTGATTGTGGCTGATGATTCAGAATGTTCATAAAAAACTTAACAAAAGACTTCGAGAAATTTGGCGGGTTAACAGTGCGAGATCATGGCAATTGAGAAGGAGGAATTATTGTGGGCTCTACAGTATGTGGTGGTAGCTTAAGTCTAAGTAAGGGAGCCCACCATCTACAATTTGATCGCGTGGGTGTCTGCTTGTGTGGTTTCTGGTTATCAGTGTATTGGTGGATTATTTATGACTAAAACAAAAGGAAATGTCAAGAGTAAGTCAAACAAGGAACTCGATGAATGTCTGCTATACTTCGCCTTATCGATTGAGGTACCGGATTTGGGAAGACTCTGAGTTTATGCTTCTTGTGGATGTAATGTACAAGGAAACAAATTTAGCTGGTTACTTCTTTGAAAGTGTGTTCAGGTGCTAGCAGAGCGTTGAAGTTTGGTGATATTCGGGATCAAGTCAGAGTGGGTGACTCTCAACAACGGTTCTAATGGGGTCAAGAATTAAAGTGTAGTGCTTAATGATTTCGGGTCTGTTGTGTTGTTAAGGATCGAACCTTCGTAGTGGATTGTGAACGGGACTTGGAATGTTCTATGTTATTATCTGGTATGCGGTGAAGTATTGGAGGAAAGGAAGAAATAGCTTCGGATTAGCGGAAGGGCTTGTAGAATGGGTGTACCAGTCAGAGATGCTATTGAGCGGATAAGGAGGATAATTGATGGTTCATGAGTATTGGGACGATGTGGTCTTGTGATGCGGGTCACTCGGGATAAGTGCAGATTTAGTTCGTTATGTTTTTGAATGGAGCTAATATTATTTCTAAGGTAAGTCGAGAGTAAATTGGAAGAAGTTGGATCGGTTAGAAATGCTTGAACCAGCCTGATTGCGGCAATGATCAGATCCTTCAGCGTGTGAAGTTATATATGTGGTTTGTAGTTGTACGGGTAGGCTTGATTGCCACCATACCTTGATTGATTTGGGAGATATTTGATTCGAATGGCCTTGTTATGTAAATGGATTTCGGAAGAGTCATGGCAGATTAGATCACGACTTGAGGTTTGGATTTTCTGTGGTTTGAGAATTCAATTGCGTGTTGCATTGGTTCATCTGTGATGAGCTAAGCGAAAGGTTTCTAGCCAATGAAGAGTTTATTCTACTAGTAGTTCAAGGGTTAAGGTGAATGCTTGTAATATCGCGTAGCGGCATGCGTCACACCCCGAATTCAGGGAGCGCGACCGGCGCTCAACCGAGTGAACCCAGTCAAGCAAACATGTTAGATACTTTCTACCCACATCACTTATGAATACAGAGTGTACATATTTTCGTTAATTATACGATAAGGAGACCATGTATACAATACCAATTTAGTAAAATTAGTTACTTTATTTTAAAGTCTCAAATTACACATACATTTTTCATAGTCTGAAGTGGAATAAGTAATTCAAACACAACATAACTAGTTTGACTTCCCCAACACCAATATACAACCCACACTATGTGTACGGAGCCTCTAATAAATACAGAAGAGTATTATGATAATGTCGACAATAAGGCCCCGGCTATACCTCAAACACAATATACAAGGAACAAAAGATACATCACCCCGAAATGAAGTGGGGCTCACCAAGTCTACTGGGAAGAGGGTGTACCGCTATCACTGATCAGTGTTTTTTGCTGTGGAACCACCTGCATCCATTGAGGATGCATCGCCCCCGACAAAAGGGATGTTAGTATATATGGAATAGTACTAGTACGAATGACAAAACACCCTCTCAATAGAATAAATAAAATGAGCAAGAATAATCATAATATCAGTGGAAGCCTCAAACAACATCAAACCTCGAATTAGGATCAAGACAGTGTTCAAATTAATTTTCATATCATAAGTTAGGAGATATTTAGTACCAATAATGCCACCTTTCACAATATCAATACCACCGTACTTTTATCACGGAGTCTGATCACGACCCGATCGGCTAGGCCGTCTCATTCGAGACATTAACCACAATCATAATTTCCAGCACAATCACCACTATGTGCGCGGCATGGCGTCCGATCACGACCCGATCGGCTAGGCCGTCTCATTCGAGACATTAACCACAATCATAATTTCCAGCACAATCACCACTATGTGCGCGGCATGGCGTCCGATCACGACCCGATCGGCTAGGCCGTCTCATTCGAGACATTAACCACAATCATAATTTCCAGCACAATCACCACTATGTGCGCGGCATGGCGTCCGATCACGACCCGATCGGCTAGGCCGTCTCATTTGAGACATCATCCTTTTTATATCA
>AWOL01S0051797.1:0-34293 GCA_000715115.1 Nicotiana otophora | reverse complement strand
ATATAACAAAATCAATTAATTTCACAACAAATAGCCCAAGGCTCCACACAATGTATATAACACCCAAAAACAATCAATATAGATAGAAATTACTCAGCATAAAGCAAAACCTTCATTAATGCAAATTTAGATAATTATATTAACATTCATTCTTAAGCTCGCTTAAATTAATTATTTGCATAAGAAAATTCATATTGGAATTAATTTCAAGAAATATTAAACCAACAATACTCATGAAATTTCATAAATATTTTAAGTAACAATCACATCAAATTATCATATAAAAATAAATTCAACAATAAGGATTTAGGCATGGCAAATAGATGATTTAATAGTAATTTTCACAATATCCCAATTTACTACACAATAATACCTAAGACTTTAATTCAATGGATTTTGCACGTATAAGCCCGAGTACGTACTCGTCACCTCGTGTACACGGCTTTTCATATTTTACAAATGGCACATAAGACTTAATGCGTAAGGAGTAATTCCCCCACTCGAGGTTAAGCAAGACACTTACCTTTTTGAAATTAGGTCGATATTCCAAAATAGCCTTCTTGCTTGAATTGACCTCCGGGCAGCTCCAATCTATCCAAATTAATTGTTTAACTCCATTAAAATTCATCGGAAATAATTGAGGATAATAATACGTCGACTTAATAATTTATTCCAAAAAGACAACAAAAGTCAACACGGGGCCCACCCCTCGGAACCCGACATAAGTTTCATGAAATATGAACACCAATTCCGATAAGAGTTCAACCATACCAATTTTATCGAATTCCAATAACAACTCGACCTCCAAATCTTAAATTTTTGGTTTTGGAAGATTTTGTAAAAATCTTGATTTCTTCCATTTAAATCCGAATTAAACGATGAATATAACCATGAATTTATGAAATATAATCACTTTTGGATATAGGATACTTACCCAGGTTAAAATGGTGAAGAACTCCTCCAAAATCGCCCCAAAACCGAGCTCCAAAAATCCAAAACGAAAATGGCGAAATGACCATATTTTGGTCTTTATGATTCTATCCAGAACCGCTTCTGCGGATAAATTTCCGTATCTGCGGCCACGCTTTTCCGAGCCAAGATGCGCATCTGCGCTGTCTCCGCTTCTGCGAGCACAGTGGCCGCACTTGCGCTTGTGCTTCTACGCAATTATTGCCGCATCTGCAGCCTTCTCTTCAGATCCCCTTTTCTCGCTTTTGCGAGCAGCTCCTCGCTTCTGCGACCAGGACATCTCAGAAGCAATTGTATCAGCTGTCCAGATTTTCCAGCTTCTCCAAATATCTAAACTTCGATCCGTTAACCATCCAAAATCCACCCGAGGCCCTTGGTACTTTAACAAAATATACCAACATGCCCCAAAATACAATACGAACTTAGTCGAGGCTTCAAACCACGTCAAACAATGCCAAAATTCCAAATCGTGCATCGAATCGAATGATAAGTTTTCAAATCTTTCAACTTCTATATTTTGCACCGAAATATATCAAATCAATCCGGAATGACTTCAAATTTTGCACACAGGTCATAATTGACTTAATGGAGTTATTTCCATTTTTGAAATCGAAATCCGACTTCGTTATCAAAAATTCACCCTTCGGTCGGACTTTTCCAAAATCTTATATTTCCCAACTTTCGCCAAAATGTGTCGAATTGTCCTACGGACTTTCAAATCCAAATATGAACATACGCCTAAGTCTGAAATAATCATACAAAGCTATTGACATCATCAAAATTTCATTCTGGGATCATTTTCTTAAAAGTCAACTCTCCGGTCAACTCTTTTCATTTAAGCTTCTAAATAAGAATTATTCTTTTAATAAAATTTTAAATCTTTAGTAAATTAATTCAACCACACCCACGGGTCATAATACATATTGCGAAGCTGCTCGAGACCTTAAGTCACTGAACGGGACGTAAATTCTTCAAACGACAAGTCGGGTCGTTACAAGTTATTTGCTTACATATAATTATATATTTAGTCGTACGCATTCATATGCATATCATATATTAGTCTCTGTTACTATTTATTGATACATCATATCATTAATTTTGGTTGATTTGCATGACATTGTGAGCCAAAGAGACTGGAAAGATTGATGACTGAGCGAGGCCGATGGCCTGATTGTGAGGATATTTATGGGATCGGGCTGCACGTCGCAGAAAGTATTATTGATTTATGATAGGAGCGGTATCCAAGCCGTATCAAATGTTATTGATTTATGCCATGATTGGCTTATTAAAGTGCTTGGGCTGAAGGAGCCCCTTTAGAGTCTGTACACACCCCTAGTGAGCGCAGGTACCTACTGAGTGTGAGTACCGAGTGACTGGGAGGATTGAGTGACTGTGAGGACTGAGTGAATGTGAGGATATGCGTGATTGGGAGGACTGAGTGTATTGATTCACCCAGACTATGCATATGGTTTCATTCCTGTATTTTATTACAGTTTGCATGCATACATTGACATGTAGGTATAGAGATGTACTTTCCTCATGTCATTTAATAATGAAATGTCTTACCTGTTATTGGAAGTTTTTGGTAAAAATCACAGTTTTCAAACTTACTCATATTTTTGGTGTTTGCGGTGAAAGATTTAGGATTTACTTTATGCTTGAAAAGCATGCCTATTTTCAATAATGGTGAACGAGCTGAGCATCATATCTCTGAGTTATTTCTTGTACCATCTTATTTATATTGTTATGAACTATCGCTGGTTATTGGAGTTGGACTCTGACCCTTGTCCCAGCTCGTCACTACTTTCAATCTAAGGTTAGGTTTGTTACTTATTTAGTACATGGGCTCGGTTGTACTCATACTACACTTTTGCACCTTGCGTGCAGATGCTGGATGCTGATGTTGCTGTGTATGGAGAGAGCTGGATTTGAAGATGTACCTGCATTTCCGGTTACAACTGCCTCTTGTCCTTGGTAGCTTTCAAATTTTTAATCAGTTCATGTATTTTTCAAATAGATGACGTATTTAATTCATACCAGCTTTGTAAACTCTAAATCTTAGAAGCTCATGATTTGTACTATCAGTCCTTGAGAAATTCTTGTATAAAAGCAATTGTTTTATTATTTCTTTTCTTGATAAATCTCATTAAATTTGGATAGTTGTTAATTGGCTTACCTAGGGGGTGTTAGGTGCCATAACGACTAGTTTGATTTTGGGTCGTCACAAGTTGGTATCAGAGCTCTAGGTATATAGGTTCTACGAGTCATGAGCAAGTGTCTAGTAGAGTCTTGTGGATCTGTATGATAACGTCCATACCATTATTCGAGGGGCTATTGGGCATTTAGGATAAACTTCTCATCTTTCTTTCCTTACTGTGCAACATTAATTCAGCTTGAAGCATAACTCTTTGAATTCCTTCCACGCATTTGTATGCGCATATAAGTGCTCAGTATCAGCTGTGCATCACGGCTTGTGATTCTATGGATGATGTGCGAGATGTGATTTTTGTATGCTGATGATGGGCCAATCTGGAGGACTTGAGGTTGGGTTTTGACTGTAGCTTGAGCACGAGGATTTCGATTGTGTGAGCATGTGCTCTTGGGCTTATAAGTACCGTAGTGTCCCTATTAGTGGAATTTGTGGCTTGATGAGCGATTGAATGGCTATATGATGAGTATGATGTGATAGCGGGATGTGTTCGGATGGTTATCATGTGTTGAGAAGAGTTTTCTTAAGATGTAAAAGGACTATTGGGTGCTTGATTTCTATCTTGAAGTAACGTACAGTCTCGAGTTATGAGTGTGTGGAAGGATCTTTCATGTTGTTTAATTGTGGAACGAATTAGATTCTCATGTCTTGTTGATGACTTCAGAATCAGGAAGATTAAGTGATTGCGCAGTAGTTGTGACTGTAAAAGGGTATAGAGAGATGTCAGTTTGAGGCTAAGCAGGTGGGTTATCTCATGCGGGGTGGTCTACAGAAGTGTGATCCTTATGATATTGTGTGGAGGCTTTCTTTTCTACCATTAAGTATAGGTGTTGTGATTTAAGTTTGGATTGGTTGCGAATGTTGGCCTGACTGTCATAAAGATGAATGCGAGTTTAGCAGGCGATTTGAGGTATTATGTGGTTTGTGTTACATGAGTTTATGAAGGATTTAGTTGAATCTCACTACAATATTATGGCGGTAATAGGGTGTGGTTATTGTAAGTTATCAGATGTTTTATTCCATGGCTTTGAGCTAAGTGGGGGAGTCTGCTATCGACGAGTTGATTATACGATTATGTGCTGTATTGGTTTCGGTCTGAGGCATTCTTGTGGATCGGTTATAGCTTGTAGATGTTGGTTTTGAGGATGACTTAAGCAAGGAAATTTCTGGATGCATGATATATTGCACTTTATGGGTATATAGGAATGATGGAATGATTTGAGTTTGTTATTCATGACGGATATAGTGGGCATGGAGTAGGGATTTACTCGGTTGCGTTCAGGAGGGGTTGCTTCTTTGGGTGTTGTTGTGCTAATGAGGCACTGGTTGTTCGGCCCGCTTGGGTGGGGCAATTGAGATTTGAGCAAAGTGGATGAATCTCGAGAGGGTTCTAATGGGTTCAAGATTTATATGTGGCAATTGAGAATGTTTCGAATTTGAATATGGCTAGAATCTGAGATTTACATTAGATGGTGTCGAGACTCGCGATATTTCTATATCATTATTGATTCTACATTTTGGTATCTGGAAGGTGAAGTAAATGACTTTAGATTCACAAAAGACCTCTTCAGAGTGGGTGTCTCGGTTGTGGTACTTTTGGGGTGCTTAAGAGGGAATATGACTACTTATGGGCCTTAGGGCAACGTGGTTTTATTCTAGGATCTTGAGGGGTGAGGTTTGGTAGAGGATCGTGGTATTATGGTGAGGATAAGTATCAACTTGAAGGAAATTCAGAAGAAACTCGAAGAAATAGGACAACTTGATTGTAGGTTGGATTAACATAGTAGTAGATATGATCGGTTCTTTGGGTACTTATGATATGGTGAGTATCTACAGGTGTTTTGTGGAAATACTCTTGGGTTTGGCAACTTGCGGGTCTTGGTTGAGTTGGAGATATTCGGTTCCGATGACTTGGTTATATGTAAATGGGTTTCGAAGCATTCTCGATGGTTTCTACCATAATTGGAGATGGATATTTCCTACCGGCATGAGGAGCATGTTGATTATTGTGATTTTCTCATGCATGGGATCATATGGAAGGTTTCTGACTGATCGGGTATGTATTCTGCTAGTGACACAAAGTTGATTATGAGATTCTCATGCTTTTCATATGATGGCATGATATATGTGGTGTGTCCTGTGGGATTGAGGTTTGCATGTGCAAGGTCATGGTTCAGTTTTGAAGGGAAGATCATAAATTCTTAGACAACATGGATGTTTTTTAATGTTTAGATGAATGCCATAACTACTTGGTATTGCTTGAGAAGGGTTCGCATCTCAAAAGGTGCACTGAGTTTTAACTTACGGATGCTTCATTGCGGTACTCGCCTGGTTGATCGACTGTTGACATTCAAATTTTTCTATATGGCAGAAAAGAATTATCGAAGTATTCCTCGTGGGATGATCGTGTATGGGAGATGTGTTAGACATTCGAGCGATGGAGTTGGGATTAAATATGGTGGTTTGTGTGTTCTATGGATTTAGAGACCGGGAGTTCTGAGAAGCATATTTTTTCGTGGTTATGGACTGTGAAGATGTGGCCAAAACTAGCCAGATGATAGTATGTGTTATGGTTTAGTCATTGTGAACTTTCGGAGGGTTATTTATCTATTCGTGGATGGCCGGAGTTAATTTGGGGGCCCACTAAGGATGTGTATTCTACACCGGGTCGAATTTGTTGACTCATAACTGTTTGTGTTGAGGGGTGCGACATTCGGTTAGAGTTGATCCTGTTAGTGTTCGGATATGTTGTATGAGTTACTCTTCTATGCTACAAGGGGTTGTAATTTATTAGTTTTGTGCACACACGATGCAATTATGTTTGGGCCTTATAGCAGAATTCGAGCGAGATGTTGATTGGGGTGTGGAATGGTTGATCGCGCCTTGGCTATGGTCTTTCCGAGCTGTGGTATATTGCGTTAATTTCTTATCCATGGTTATGGTCATGCACTTGTGTACTTAGTGTCGAATTGCTTATGGTTTTTGATTTTGACCATTGGGGCTCGAGGTATTTCATATGGATCGGTGTTTTGATGGGTCACGTATTACAGCTAGGTTATGATGGGATATGATCCCTTGTGATAGATTCGTGTGTTTTGGTTCTACTGTGTGTGATGGGTTCTTAGCATTGCGTTGTGGTGGTAATTGTTGCGCTTGTAGAACGGTTCTCTCATTTGAGTAATTTGTTTTTTTGAGTGCATTTGAATTGTTACGTAATTAGTGCACGGATTGCACGGTTTGTGGCTCTAGGTAGTATTGGTGTGGCATGTCAGTAGAGTAGCTTGTATTTGATGAGATGAAGTTTTTGGGCCGGGAATGGTTACTATTGGATTTGATTATAGTATGTATGGAGGAATAATATCGGAAGTCAGCTTAGGATTTGTCTTGGTTCTGATTGGATGAGAGAGGGCTCCGTGAATTGTTGATCTGATAAGTGATTAATAGTTTCTACATGTTTCTTTCATCATCGGCACTGTATGAAGTTTTTAGAATGAGGTTTTGTTTGATATGAGGTTCATTACTGGATATTTGGTGTGTTTTGAGCAGCTACTGTGGTCAAAAGTTATTGCTGTAAGCATCTGAGTTATGTGGTACATCATGTGACTACAACTTGGGTTATGGTTATGGCTCGATACAACTTGTTAGACTTATATAGAGTGTAGGTGCGATATTCGTGTATTTTAAGGAATTTTGGATATAGAAATTGGATTCTAAGTTTTACGGTCTAAGGTTGGAGTAATGATCTTCAGTTATGTTGTGTTGTCGGGCTTATATGGATTAGGGTGATGTGGGATCACCCCCGGGAATATGCATGGTAAGGTTACACGGCGGTTTGATGGCCTTAAAACGACTCTCGGCACGTTCGAGGATGAATGTATGTTTAACTAGGGGAGAATGTAATGACCCGACCGGTCGTTTTGAGCATTTGCACTTCGCTCGGTTGTTTGAGAGCAAGAGTAGCTCCGTATGATGTATTATGACTTGTCGGTATTGGCGGTTATGGGTTTCTAGGTAATTCAGAATTGATTTGGAAAAATAAATTTCATGATTCGGATTGTGATTCCAGGAATTGGAATATCTTCGTTATGTCATTTGGGACTTGTGTGCAAAATTTGAGTTCATTCCGAGTTGATTTGATACGTTTCGGATCGAGTTTTTGGAAGTCAAAAGCTCGAAAGTTCATTAAATTTGATTTGAGATGCGATTCGTCGTTTCGATGTTGTTATGCATGATTTGAGGCCTCGAGTAGGTACGTGTTATGCTATGAGACTTGTTGGTATGTTCGGACAGGGTCCCGAGGGGCTCGGGTGAGTTTCGGATAGGTTTGGGTTATGTTGCACTCGTTTTTTTAATGTTTTGACGTCGTTTGTTCAAGCATAAATGGTACCACATTAAGCAAATGAGTTCTGATTTATGTTTTGATTGAACCATTATATCTGTATCGTAATTGCGGAGCCATAGCAAAATGAATCGACAAATGTGGACATTGTATGAGGCGTTTATGGTCATTTTATTAAGAAATTGGCTTGGCAGATTTTACAGATTAATTACGACATTGTCACTGACTTCGTATTTATAAATCTCCACAATTTGTAAATATTGAAATCAACATATATCCTTCATTATAAGGTCAAATAGAGTGATTCAAAACCCTAACTTCACTGAAATTTCACAAAGGATCCACTGGAAGCATCAAAAGTGAGTTTTGAGATCGTTTGGTATGTGAAACGAGGTAGAACAGCTGGGCAAAAATATTTAATATCGAGGGTTTGTTTATTTGGTCATATTTTGAGTTGGGGAGCTCGGATTTGGGCAATTTCTGAGGCGATGTTCACCATATGTTGGGATAAGTGTTTTCTACTTGATTTTGGTTATATTTCGTGAATCTATCATCGTGTTTGATAATTGGATCGTGAATTTTAAAGATAAAGTTGAGTGTTTTTGTCCAAAGTTTCATAGAATAAAGTTTTGAATTTTGAACATCGATTCAGAGTCGGATTTGAGAGCAACTAGTATGGTTGGACTCGTAATTAAATGGGTTGTCTGATTTTGTGAGTTTCGACGAATTCCGAGGCACGGGCCCAGGTTTGACTTTTGGTTGACTTTGGGGTTTTGATTAAAGATTCGACCTTTATCATTTGAAATTGTTTCCTTAGGCATTATTGGATATTCTTGAGTTGCTTTTGGCTAGTTTCGAACCGTTTGGAGGTCCGTACATACGCGATGACATTTTTGGAGCATCGTTTGGCTTGCTTGGTATAGGATTTGGCTTGTTCGAGGTAAGTAACACTTCTAAACTTTGGTGCTGAGGGTATGAACCCTTAATATACATGTTATGTGTTTGGTATTGAGATGACACACATGCACGGTGACGGGCGTGTGGGCATGCACCATGTGAATTGTGACTCCGTTATTTCTATGGTAGTGTGTAGTTACCTGATCTTATCTATAACCATGAAATCTCTATGTATTAGAGACATTGAGCTGTGGATCCATGTTAGAAACCATGTCTAGGCTACATGCGTATTCTGTTGGGACATACTTTGGTCATTTTTGCTGTTGAGTTATTTTCTCACATTGCAATTACATACTCAGTCGTACGTATTCATATGCATATCATATCTCAGTCTCTGTTACCATTTATTGATATATCACATCATTATTTTTGGGCTGATTTTCATGACATTGTGAGCCCGAAAGACTAGAGAGATTGACAACTGAGCGAGGCCGAGGGTCTGATTGTGAGGATATTTATAGGATCGGACTGCACACCGCAAAAGATGTTACTGATTTACACAATGATTAGCTTATTATTGCGCTTGGGCTGAAGGAGCCCATCCGGAGTCTGTACACACCCCCAGTGAGCGCAGGTACCTACTGAGTGCGAGTGCCAAATGACTCGGATGATTGAGTAACTGTGAGGATATAAGTGATTGGGAAGACTAAGTGCATTGATTCACCCAGAGTATGCATATGGTTTCCTAACTGCATTGTATTATAGTTGGCATGCATACATTGACATGTAGGCATAGAGATGTACTTTCCTCATGCCATTTAATAATTAAACGTCTTACCTATTGTTGGAAGTTTTTGGGAAAAATTATATTTTTCAAACTTACTCATATTTTTGGTGTTTTTGGTGAAAGATTTGGGATTTACTGTTATACTTGAAAAATATGCCTATTTTTAGTAACGGTGAACGAGCTGAGTATCATATTTATTAATTATTTCTTGTACCATCTTATTTATATTGTTATGAACTGTCGCTGGTTATTGGAGTTGGACTCTGACCCTTGTCCCAGTTCGTATTACTTTCAACCTAAGGTTAGGTTTGTTACTTATTGAGTACAAAAGGGTCGGTTGTACTCATACTACACTTATGTACCTTGCGTGCAGATGTTGGATGTTGATGTTGTTGTGTATGGAGGGAGCTGGATTTGAAGATATACCCGTATTCCGGTTACAGCTGTCTCTTGTCCTTGGTAGCTTTAGAATTTTTAATCTGTTCATGTATTTTTCAAATAGATGATGTATTTATTTCATACCAGCTTTGTAAACTCTAAATCTTAAAAGCTCATGATTTGTACTGCCAGTCCTTAGAAAATTCTTGTATAAAAGAAATTTTTTTATCATTTTTTTTCTTGATAAATCTCATTAAATTTGGATAATTATTAATTGGCTTACCTAGCGGGTTGGGTTAGATGCCATCATGACTAGTTGGATTTTGGGTCGTGACAATGGTATGGTGTTCCTGTTTTGTGAATCACATTATATTTTGACAGCGAAGCGAAAAAGTATCTATTCATGAAATGAGTCCCTTGACCACTAATAATAATTCGTGGTATGCCAAACCTCATAAAAATATTTATTCTTAGAAAATAGCACACAGTTCGAGCATTATTTTTCCTTGTTGGGATGGCTTCAATCCATTTTGAAATATAATCCACAGCCATGAGGATATATTCAAAAGAATGAGATGAAGGTAAAAGACCCACAAAACTTATTTTCCATACATCAAATATTTCAAACACGTGTATTAATTATAATGGCATCTCATCTATCTTAGTGATATTTCTTGTTCTTTGACACCTATCACATTGTTCAACATAGGCACGAGCATCCTTAAAAAGTGTTGGCTAGAAAAAACAAGTCTCCAGAACTTTAAAAGCAGTTCAATTTGCTGCATAATATCCTCCAATTTCTCCATCATGGCAATGATACAAAATTTTGGTCATTTCTTCTTCTTCAGGTACACACCTTCTAATAATATTATCTGCATAAATTTTAAATGTGGGTCATTCCACAAATAGTATTTTGCATCAGATATCAAATGTTTCCCCGTCGGTAAGAGAGATCATGGGGTGTTCATTTCCCAACCAAGTAATTTGCAATATCTACAAACCACAGTGGTTGAGACACAACTGAGTTGATAGAAAAAATATGTGTATCGGAAAACTCTTCTTTTATATCATACAACTCAAGTGGAGGGTTCTCTAATCTAGACAAATAGTTAGCTACCTGATTATTCATTCCCTTTTTTTTATCTTTTATCTCGATCTCAAATTCTTGGAGAAGTAAAATCCATCTTAACAATCTAGGTCGTCCATCTTTGTATTTGCTAAGAGGTATTTTAGACAACATTATCAGTAAAAACAGTGATCTTGGTTCCAATAAGATAGGAACGAAACTTATCAAATTCAAATACTTCTGCCAGTAAATCTTTGTCAGTTGAATCTCATTTATTATACTGCTGGCATAGTTAACTGGACGAAAAATCTTATCTTTTTCTCTGGCCTAAAATAGCTCCAACTGTTGTATCTTTTCTAGTGGTATCATTGACACGTCTATAAGTTATACAGACTTTCCATATTGTAACGGCTCTGCTAGGTATTGGTTCATTATTTTTATTTTATCTCTATTATTAGCTCCCTTTTTTGGCACTAACTGAATATGATTTATCCAAGGGCTGTCTAAAATTGGGTAAATAATACATGCCGCCAGAAGCTTTACAATCTCCTTTTTTATCACTTCCTGTGTTGCTGTATTCAATCTCCTTTGGGATTGTATTATCGGTTTGTAGCTATCCTCCATGAGGATGCTGTGCATACAAATTGCTGGATTAATCCCTTTGATATCTTTTACGGTCCATCTTAAGGCTTCTTTGTGTGCTTTCAATACTTCAATCAATCTTTCTTCTTATTCTATAGTTAGAGAAGATGATATGATTACTGGAAATAACTCATGCTCAATATAAATATATTTTAAATGAGAAGGGAGAGTCTTGAGTTCAATTGTTAGTGACTTCTTCTAATTGCATGCCTCTTTCCACATAACCTTTTTCCCAATATTTGTCTTCACTTCTAGTAGTCAAATCATCATTTTGCGTGGTGCCCGATTTGGCCTAACATCTTTCCATTGAGTCCAAAATTAATTTATCTTTTTAAATTCATCTGCAAGATTGTTAATCAGGTCAATTGAAAAGCATGAAGATGATGTATTATCTTCTGAGAATCTTACTATCTTTTGCATATCAAAAATAAATCTTTCTTCATTAACTTTGATAATTAGTTGTCTTTGATGGACATCTATGATTGCCCTGCCTGTTGCAATAAATAGTCTACTCGAATTAATTGGTTCATCAGGACACTCCTTCATTTCAAGAACTATGAAATCTACATGAAAAATAAATTTATATACTCTTACAAGCATATTTTTAATTATTCCCTTTGGTCTCTTAGTACTTTGATCTTCAAACTGAAGAGAAACACCCGTGTCTTTCATTTCACCAAGGTTTGATTTTTATAAAATAGAAAATGACATCAAATTTATTGAAGTTCCAGAATCACAAAGTGCCTTTTCAATGTATACTTCTCCCAGAGTACATGGAATGGTAAAACTACCTGAGTCACCAGATCTTATGCAATCGTACATACTAATTTCTCAAAAGTATCAAGCATGAGAAATATATAAACCATAGTGATAGTAATAGTAAGTACAACAGTACATAAATGTGAGAAGCTTCCCAAATCCGGGGCCACAAGTGCATGAGCAATCTAGAGAATATACAAAACTAATCCAACTACTGTCTGAAATATAATAGACAGAAGTAGTAAACAAGGTAGAGGGAGACTCTGGTGCTGCAGATCGAAGCAAGGCAAGCAACTACCACTAAGTCTCCATAGAAGTGTGGCTACGCGCCCCTGTGACCACTGGTAGTACCTGTCTCAACACCTGCACATTCAGTATAGAAGTATGGCGTGAGAATGTAAAACAACACGTACCCAGTAAGTGTCTAGTCTACTTTTAAAAAAGTAGTGACGAGGGGTCAACTTTGACTCTTACTAGTGGTCTAACAGTAATAGAAATACATAAAGTAGACATGGAGGATGTACAACAAGTAGCAACAAAATAGATAAAAACATTTATAGTAATTTCCCACATAAATATATATCAAATCACTAAACATATCATAACCGGCCTTGAAGGCGCTAACTCAATTGTTACCATAACAAATCCAATCTCAAGTATTATGCACGAATCTGCTAAGGCGAACGTTCCAACCCCATAGGAATAGTGATACTCAGTACTGCCGAGGTGAACAACCTGATCCCGTAAGAATAGTGTTACCATACTGCCGAGGCGAACAACCCGATCCCATAAAAGTAATTTAATACACTGTCGAGGCGAATGACCTGATCCCATAAGAGTAGAAAAATTTACCTCGCTCATGTAAGTACATGCGAGTCGGGAAGGCATGGATCCATAGTTCATCAAATATTTCCCAATTTTTCCAAAGTAAGAGGCTAAATCAATATCTTTATTCTAATCCTCAGTCTCAGTCATAATCATGCAGAACTAAGTCATGATGTGAATCTAAGTCTACCCGGACATAACACAAATATAGTTACGTACAGACTCTCGTCACCTCGTGCGTATGTAGCTCCCCACAACAAATAGCACACCATATTTAATACACCTAAGGGGATAAATTCTCTATTACAAGGTTAGGCAAGAGACTTATCTCGATTCCAATTCCTCAATTCGGCTCTTTATCCTCACTAGAACTCCTCAAACGTCGCCGACGACTCCGAAACTAATCAAAAGTCATATAAATTAATAAATATATGCTCAAAAATTCATAATTTAGCTATTAAAATAATTTCTCCACCAAATCCGAGAAGCCCATATAAATCACTCCCTCCGGCCCACATGCCCAGATTCTGAAAATATTTAAGCTAAATGTTACCCATGACCTCACGAACTCAAATATATAATTTATTCCTAATTCCATAATCGATTGCGTGGTCAAATCTCATTTTTACCATACCCTAGGTTCCAACAAAATCCCACAAACTATCCCTTAATTTAATGTTAAATCTATCCATAATATGTGTATTTAACTCAAGAATTCATAGGGATCACTTACCTCTTGATGTTGAAGAAACTTCCCTGCAAAATGCTCTCAAATTTGTTAAAGACGAAGTGGAAAATGAGAGAAAAGAGAATAAGTCCCGTAATAAATTCAAGTCTTCCCAATGATTAAATCTTCACGATCGCGGAAAATGCCTCGGGATCGCGAAGGCCAAAATTCCCACTGCCACAAAACTCCTCATCATGTTTGCGGCCTAGCGGTCGCCTTTGCGATGCATCACTGCCCAGCCTTCCGCGTTCACGATCCCCAAGTCATGTTCACATAGGCCAAAAGCATCCCTGCCCAGCTCCTCCATTTCCTCTTCGCAATCGTGGTTGGGCCTTGATCACGTCCAAAACACACTTTAAAAGAGATATGAAATGGTCGTTCGCAATAATAGAAACACAACTAAGAGTCGGAGTCAAATCCACAGGGAGCTAAGATGGGGGTTAGGAGTATATATTTCGCTGTGAGTGATTGAATTATCTAGATTGCGCTTCCACACAAAGATTTATTTTCTATTTCTAATTTTACTCTATTGATTGCAAAATAAAGGCTTTAATGCTTGTTTCGTTAAATTGGGGTGCACTATAGCTATCAACTCTAATTTACCCACTCAGTACCTCTCGGTCAGAGAGTGGTTTTGCTCAATTTGACTTTCTCAAGACCAAATGGGTATCACCCAAAACAACTGATAAGAGCTCAAGTTAGGTTATTACTATTTCTAGGTTGAACCCTTTAATTGGGTTAATCAATCTCTCAATTGACACAATTCCTTATTAGCTAAGTTATCATAGACTAAGTCTCTTTTTCTCAAGTAGAGACTAAGTCAAATAAGCATGAACTAATATTTGCAACCATTAATTCCAAAATTAAAGCATGAACTAAGCTAATTAATAAACACCCAATCATAAATAAGCACTAAATTAGATACCCATAAGGATTACACACTAGGGTTGGGTCACAATCCTAGTAGAAATCTAGCTACTCATAATTAAGTTTGAAGATAATAGAGAAGAACAACTAATTAAACTCATAATGGAAGCTAAAAATGATTAAATCTATTGTAAATACACCAAAGCAAAGTAAAAATTCCTAAAATAGCAAAGAAAAACAGTTACAACAACTTAAGAGGTTCAAACTTGACCTAATTTTGTAAAACTCATCTATTTATACAAGGTCAAAAATCTCGGACAAAAATTCCCCTCGGGAGGTTCTGCGGCCGCACAATTCCATGTGCGGTCCGTAGATATCTTCATCTGGCAGGAGATGGAGTTCTGCAGTTGCACAATTCTGAACTGCGGCCGCCAGGCATTCTTCTGTGGCCACACATATCTGAACTGCGGCCGCAAGGCATTCTTCTGCGGTCCGCAGATTTAGGACTGCGGCCGCACAATTCTTGTGCGGTCCACAATTCACGAAGGCTACGGACTTGATCTTTTTGCATACTCTCTGATCTTCGACTCTTTGTCTAGGTTTGCAGCCGCACAATTCATGTGCGGTCCGCAATTTGCACAAATGTCTGCTACATTTTCATTCTTTGTTTGCAGTCGCAGATGGAATTCTACGGTCCAAAATTTCTTCTGCAAAGCGCACATTTATGCTTCCGCGGCCTTTATTACCTTGTGCTTTGGACTACTCCTTTTTGAGTCGGGTTTCATCTTGGGAGACCAACTTCCAGCATTCGTGCAATTTTGCATAATTTCACTAGTTTTGGGACACAATTCAATGCTTTTAGACTGAAACAAAAGCTAAAAGGCGCTAATAAGCAGTCAAAATTTCCACTTATCAGGCCTCCGTGTTCACGAAGCACTACCAGGCCAACCTTCGCGATTGCGGACCCTTCTTCGCATTTAAGAAGGGAAATCAGTTGCCCCTCTAATTTCCTTCTTTGTAATCGCGGGACCATTTTCACAATCGCGAAGGACACCAGCACTCCAGCAGTTTTCAGCCTAGTTCAAACATGCTCTGGGTGGTCCGAAACACACCCGGGCCACCCATGACCCCGTCCAAATGTACCATTAAGTCCATAAACATATTGCGGACTTACTCGAAGCCCCAAAACACATAAAACAACAACAAAATCAAGATTCGCACCTCAAAACCTCATTAATGAACTTCTAAGCTTCAAACCCATTTCAACCAACTCCGAATGCGTCGAAATATACTTAGATAATTCAGAATGATGCCAAATTTTACGCAAAAGTCATAAATCACCATACAGAACTATTCCAATGCTCGGGATCCCAAACAGACCTCGATTACACCAAAATCTACTTCAAACTAAATTTAAAGAACTTGAAAACCTTCAATGTGCCAACTTCAACATTAGGCGCCAAAACGCTCCCGGATCAACCGAAACTCTATCCAAAGACATGCCCAAGTCCAAAATAATTATACAAACCTATTGGAACCATCAAATCCAGATTTTGAGATCCTTTACTCAAAATGTTGATTCAAGTCAAACTAGACATCTTAGGCCACTATTAAGGAACTAAGTGTTCCGATTTCAACCCGAACCCTTCCAAACCTGAACCAACCATCCCCGTAAGTCATATAATAGTAAAATAACATACAAAAAGTATTAATTAGGGGAACATGTACCCGGATCTGCATGTCCTATTCGATCTCCCAACTCACCTCCTCGACTAGTTGACCTCTCCACTTGACCTTTATCACTAAAAGCTTCTTAGACCTCAACTGGTGAACCTGCCTGTCAACAATGGCAACCAGCTTCTCCTCAAAACTCAAACTCTCATCTAGTTAAACCGTGATGTAATCTAACACATGCGACTTGTCAACATGGTACTTTCGGAGCATAGACACATGGATGATCGGATGAACTCCCGATAGACGGGGAGGTAAAGCAAGCTTATAAGCAACCTCCCTAAATCGCCTCAACACCTCAAATGTTCCAACAAACCTCGGGCTCAGCTTGCCTTCTTTCCGAACCTTATGATACCCTTCATTGGAGAGAATGTCAAGAGAACCTTATTGCCAACCATAAATGATAAATCACATGCCTTCTCATCCGCATAACTCTTGTGTTTGGACTGTGCTGTACGAAGTCACTCCTGAATCAACTTTACCTTCTCCAAGGCATCCTTCACTAAATTAGTCCCATATAATCTAGCCTCAGCGGGCTCAAACCATTCGATGGGCGAATGACATCGCTGATCATATGAAGCCTCAAATAGGGCCATCTCGATAATAGATTTATAACTGTTGTAATAAGAAAACTCATCCAAGGGAAAAAATAATTCCCACTGCCTTTCGAAGTCAATCACACATGCTCTGAGCATATCCTCCAGAATTTGAACTGTCTGCTCCGACTGCCCGTCGGTCTGCGAATGAAAGGTTATGCTGAGCTCTACTTGGGTACCCAACTTGCTCTGTACTGCTCTCCAAAAATGCAAAGTGAACTGAGGGCCTCTATTTGAAATGATGCGAATGCTCCAGGCAGTCTGAAATACACCCGGGCCACCCGGGACCCCGTCCAAATGTTCCATTAAGTCCATAAACACATTGCGGACTTACTTGAAGCCTCAAAACATATAATACAACACCGAAATCTAGAATCACACCTCAAAAACCCATTAATCAACTTCTAACTTCAAACTCATTTCAACCAACTCTGAATGCGTCGAAACATACTTGGATAACTCAGAATGATGCCAAAGTTTACACACAAGTCATAAATTACCATACAGAACTATTCCCAGGCTCAGAATCTCAAGCACACCTCGATTATACCAAATTCTACTTCAAACCAAATTTAAAGAACTTGAAAACCTTCATTGCGCCACTTCAACATTAAGCGCCAAAACGCACCCGGATCAACCGAAACTTGATCCGAAGACATGCCCAAGTCCAAAATCATCATACAAATCTACTGAAATCATTAAATTCCGGTTCTGAGATCTTTTACTCAAAATGTTAGACTCAAGTCAAACTGGACATCTTAGGCCACTATTAAGAAACTAAGTGTTCTGATTTCAAACCGAACACTTCCAAACCCGAATCAACCATCCCCGCAAGTCTTAAAACAGTAAAATCACATACGAAAAATATAAATTAGGGGAACATGGATCTAGAAAGGAAAAAGACCGGTTAAGTCATTACATTCTCCACCTCTTAAACAAACATTCATCCTTGAACGAGTCTAGAATCAGATTTGGAGTGCTTAATAAGTGTTGATATATACTCTGCATGTTATATTCGATATCCTATGTCGCCTCCTCGATTGTTTGACCCGTCATTTGGATCTTTATCATTGAAAGTTTCTTAGACCTCAACTGGTGAACCTGCCTGTTAATAGTGTCAACCAGCTTCACCTTAAACCTCAAACTCTCATCTAGTTGAATCGTGATGTAATCTAACACATGCGACTTGTCAGTATGGTACTTTCGGAGCATAGATACTTGGAAGATCGGATGAACTTCTGATAGACTAGGAGGTAAAGCAAGCTCATAAGCAACCTCCCCAACTCGCCTCAATACCTCAAATGGGCCAATAAACCTCGGACTCAACTTGCCTTCTTTCTAAACCTCACGATACCCTTCATCAGAGAGAATTTCAAGAGAACCTTCTCGCCCACCATAAATGATAAATCATGCGCCTTCTGATCCGCATAACTCTTATGTCTGGACTATGTTGTGTGAAGTCGCTCCTGAATCAACTTTACCTTCTCCAAGGAATCATTTACTAAATTAGTGCCATATAACCTAGCCTCGCCCAACTCAAACCATTCAATGGGCGAACGACATCGCCGATCATATGAAGCCTCAAATAGGGCCATCTCGATACTAGATTGATAACTGTTGTTATAAGAAAACTCGGCCAAGGGAAAAAATCAATCCCACTGCCTTTCGAAGTCAATCACACACGCTCTGAGCATATCCTCCAGAATCTGAACTATCTTCTCCGACTGCACGTCGGTCTACAAATGAAAGGTTGTGCTGAGCTCTACTTAGGTACCCAACTCGCTTTGTACTGCTCTTCAACAATGCAAAGTGAACTGAGGGCCTCTTTTTGAAATGATGGAAACAGGCACACCATCCAACCGGACATTCTCCTGAATATAAATCTGGGCCAACCTCTCTGAAGAGTAAGCAGTCACAACCAAAATAAAGTGTGCTGACTTGGTCAGCCTATCGACAATGACCCAAACCGCATCAAACTTCCTTAATGTACGCGGCAACCCAACTATGAAGTCCATAGTGATACGCTCCCACTTGCACTCTGGTATAAACATCTGCTGGAGTAGGCCACTTGGCCTCTGGTGCTTATACTTAACCTACTGGCAATTTAGACGTCTCGATACATACTCAACTATATCCTTCTTCATCTGTTTCCACCAATAATGCTACCTCAGGTCGCGATACATCTTCGTAGCACCCGGATGAAAAGAATATCGAGAATTGTGTGCCTCCTCTAGAATTTTCTCCCTCAAGGCATCAACATTAGGAGCACATAGGCGACCCTGGATTCGCAGAACACCATCCTCATCGATAGTAACCTCCTTGGAACCACCCTGTAGTACCGTCTCTCTAATAATCAAGAAGTGCAAATCATCGTACTAACGAGCCTTGATCCGCTCATGTAATGAAGACTGTGCCATAACACATGCAAGAACTCAACTAGGCTCTGAAATATCCAACCTCATAAGTCTGTTAGCTAAGGACTGAATGTCCAAATTCAATGGCCTCTCATATGCCTAAATAAATACCAAACTACCCATACGCTTGGCCTTTCATCTCAAGGCATCAAAAACCACATTCGCCTTGCTCGGATGGTAAAGGATGGTAATATCATAGTCCTTTAGTAACTCAAGCTACCTGCACTGTCTCAAATTAAGATCCCTCTACTTAAACAAATGCTGCAAGCTATGATGATCGGTGTAAACCTCACAAGACACCCCATAAAGATAATACCTCCAGATCTTGAGAGCATGAACTATCGCGGCCAACTCTAAATCATGTACAGAGTAATTTGTCTTGTGGGTCATCAGTTGACGTAAAGTATATGCAATAACTCGGCCATCCTGCATCAATACACAACCTAGGCCAACGTGTGAAGCATCACAATACACAATATACATCCCTGAACCAGAACGCAACACTAACACCGGTGTTGTAGTCAAAGCAGTCTCGAGCTTCTGAAAGCTCGCCTCAAAATTATCGGACCATCTAAACAGAGCACCCTTCTGGGTCAATCTAGTCAAAGATGCTGAATAGACGAGAAACCCTGCACAAACCGATGATAATAACCTGCTAACCCCAAGAAACTCCTGATCTCAGTCATTGTGGTAGGACGAGGCCAACTCTGTACTACCTCGATCTTCTTGGGATCCACCTTAATACCCTCACATGATACTACATGCCCCAAGAAAGCCACTGAGTCTAACAAGAAATCGCACTTAGAGAACTTAGCATATGGCTTCTATTCCTGGGGCGTTAGTCAAGTCGAAAGACATCACTAATAACTCATAGTGTCCGTACCTAGTCTGGAAATTCGTCTTCGGAACATACGAAGCATGAATCTTCAGCTTATGATACCCAGGTCTGAAGTCGATCTTAGAGAACACTCTGGCACCCTGTAACTGGTCAAACAAGTCATCAATGTACGGCAACAAGTACTTATTCTTAATGGTGACTTTGTTCAACTAGTGATAATCAATGCACATCCGCATAATCCCATCCTTCTTCTTCACAAATAACACTGGTGCGCCTAAAGGAGACACACTAGGTCTGATGAACCCCTTCTCAAGACAATGCATACGCAGTAAGTATCTAGTCTAACCTCTAAGAAGTAGTGAAGAGTGGTCGACTTGACACTTACTAGTGGTCAAACAGTAATAGAAATACATAAAGTAGACATGGAGGATGTACAACAAGTAGTAACAAAACAGATAAACATTTACATTAATTCCCCACATGAATCTATATCAAATCACTAAACATGTCATAACGGGTCTTGAAGGCGCTAACTCAACTGCTACCAAAACAAATCCAGTCTCAAGTATTATGCACGAATCTGCAAAGGCGAACAATCTGATCATATAGGAATAGTGATTCTCAGTACTGTTAAGGCGAATAACCTGATCCCATAAGAATAGTGTTACCATACTATCGAGGCTAACAACCCGATCCCATATTCTTCGTGCCAGTTGAAGCCCCGTGAGAAGAACTATCATGCTCATGATTTGGAGTTGGAAGCCATCGTTCATGCATTAAAGATTTAGAGGCATTATCTCTATGGTGTTCCTTGCGATGTATTTACAAGTCATCGGAGTCTCCAGCATTTGTTCAAGTAAAAGGATCAAAATATGAGAGAGCGGAGATGGTTGGAGCTGCTAAAGGACTATGATATTACCATTTTGTATCATCCTGGAAAGGCCAATGTGGTGGTCGATGCCTTGAGTAGAAAAATGGTGAGTATGGGTAGCCTTGCATTTATTCCTATTGGTGAGAAACTGCTTGCAGTTGATGTTGAGGCCTTGGCTAACCAGTTCGTGAGATTAGATGTTTCGGATCCCAGTGGCGTTCTCAGTCTTCCTTATATGATCGTATTACTGAGTGCCAGTATGATGATCCCTATTTGCTTGTCCTTAACGACATGGTTTAGCATGGTGATGCCAAGGATGTTACTATTGGGGATGATGGGGTGTTGAGGATGCAGGATCGAATTTGTGTGCCTAATGTAGATGGGTTACATGAGTGGATTCTTGAGGATGCCCACAGTTCGCGGTATTCCATTCATCCGGGCACCGCAAAAATTTACCACGTCTTGAGGCAACACTATTGGTGGAGGGGGATGAAGAAGGATATAGTGGGGTTTGCAGCTCGGTGCCTAAATTTTCAGAAGGTGAAGTATGAGCATCAGAGACCGGACGGTTTGCTTTATACGCTTGAGATCCCAGAGTGGAATTAGGAGCATATCACCATGGATTTTGTAGTCGGTCTCCCATGGATTTCGAGGAAGTTTGATGCTGTTTAGGAGATTGTGGATCGGTTATCAAGTCTGCGCATTTCATTTCAGTCGAGACTACTTATTCTTCGAAGCAGTTGGCTGAGATCTACATTCGCGAGATTGTTCGCCTTCATGGTATGCCGATGTCCATCATTTCAGATCAAGGCACACAGTTTACATCGCAGTTTTGGAGAGCAGTACAACATGAGTTGGACAGCCAGGTTGAGTAGAGTACAACATTCCACTCTCAGGCAGATGGACAGTCTGAGCACACTATTCAAATATTGGAGGATATGCTACGTGCTTGTTTCATAGATTTTAGGGGTTCTTAGGATCAGTTTTTGCCGCTCAAAGAGTTTGCCTACATCAATAGCTACCAATCGAGCATTCAGATGGCTCTATGTGAGGCTTTGTATGGGAGGTGGTGTCAGTCTCCGGTGGAATGGTTTGAGCCGGGTGAGGCTAGGTTGTTGGGTATCGACTTAGTTCAGGATACTTTGGACAAGATTAAATTGATTCAGGATCGACTTTGCACGGCGCCGTCTAGACAGAAGAGCTACGCCGATCGGAAAGTTCTTGATGTTTCTTACATGGTTGGGGAGAAGGTACTACTCAAGGTTTCACCCATGAAAGGTGTTATGAGGTTCGGGAAGAAGGGAAAATTGAGTCCTCGGTATATTGGGTCATTTGAGGTGCTTTAGAGGATTAGAGAGATGCCTTAGAAGCTTACCTTGCTGCCTAGTCTGTCGAGTATGCATCCAGTATTTCATGTTTCTATGCTCTGGAAGTATGTCGATGACCCGTCTCATGTTTTGAATTTCAGTACGGTTCAGTTGGATGGTGATTTGACTTATGATGTGGAGCCGGTGGCCATTTTGGATCGGTTGATTCAAAAGTTGAGGTCAAAAGACATAGCTTTAGTGAAGGTGTAGTGGAGATGTCATCCAGTTGAGGAGGCTACTTGGGAGACCGAGTAGGAGAAGCGGAGCAGATATCCATGCCTATTTGAAACTCTAGGTACGTTTCTAGACCCGTTCGAGGATGAACATTTGATGTAACAACCCAGCCAGTTATTTTGAGTGTGGTAGCCTTGTTCCCTCATTTACCACTCATTTTATGCTTAATTGTTGTCATGTGACTTGCCGGGGTAGTTGATTTAGTTCCGGAGATATTTTGGAATGCAATGAGACACTTAGTCTCAAGGTTAGAAGCTTAAGTTGAAAGGGTTAACCGGATATTAACTTATGTATAAACGACTCCAGAATGGAGTTTTGATGGTTCTGATAGCTCCGTTGGGTGATTATGGACTTAAGAGTGTGCCCGGTTAGTGATTTGGAGGTATGTTGTTGATTTAGGATTGCGATGGCAAAAGTTGGAAAATTAGAAGTTTTAGAAATTGAGAAGTTTGACCGAGAGTTGACTTTGTGGTTACCGAGATCATATTTTGGTTTCGGGAGTTGGAGTAGGTCCGTTGTGTCATTTATGACTTGTGTGCAAAATTTGAGGTCAATCACACTTGATTTGATAGGTTTCGGCATCGATTGTAGAAGTTGGAGTTTCTTAGTCTTCATTATCTTGAATTGGGGTGCGATTCATGTTTTGATGTTGTTTGATGAGATATGAGGTCTTGCCTAAGTTCTTATCTTGTTTTAGGACTTGTTGGTATATTTGGTTGAGGTCCCGTGGGCCTCGGGTGGAGTTTGGATGGTTAACGGATCAAAAATGATATTTAAAGCATTGCTAAAGCTGAGATCCTTCTGATGTGATCGCACCTGTGAGGGGATTGGCCGTAGGTACGGATGATGTAGCACAGAAGTGGGGCTGGGATAGCCTGGGGTAGGACGCAGGTGCGAGCGGTGTTCCGCATCTGCAACCCCGCGGGTGCGAGCAAGGCACTGCAGATGCGGAGAAAGGGAGAGTAGGTTGTCGTCGCAAAAGAGGATCGAGGTTTGCGAAAGCGCTTCTGCAGGTGCGAAAATTGGAGCACAGATGCGGACCCTGTGGACTTAATTGACTTCCGCAGAAGCAGAACTCTTATCGTATAAGCGATTCCGCAGGTGCGAAGGCACTGGGCAGAATATTAAATTCGAGGGTTTTGTGATTTTTCTCATTTTGGACTTTGCAAACTCAGACTAAGGATTGATTCATATAGATTGAGTTGATTGTATCGAATTGTTTGTAGCTGGATTCAAAGCATTCAGTGGCCTTTTCCCAAGGCAAGGTCTTGTTGGAGTAGATATTTGCACTGTTTGAGGTAAGTAACACTTCTAAACTTGGTTCTGCAGGTATGAAACCCCGAATTTCATGTTATGTGATTGATGTTGAGGTGATACGCACGCTAGGCGACGAGCGTGTGGGAGTACACCGTAGTAATTGTGATTTAGTCAATTCTATGGAACTGTGTAGCTATCTTATCTAAACATTTTTACTGCACTCTATGTGTTTGAACTCTAGAGGTGTGATTTATGCTTGAAATCATGCTTAGACTATATGCTGGTACTATTGGAACCTATAGTAGTCGTTCTTTACTGTAGAGTTATTTGCTTAATTGCAGTTATGTACTGAGTTGCATTCATAATTACATATCATATATCAGTCTCTATTATCGTGCATTGTCACACCTCGTATCATTGATTTGTGCTGCTTAGGATGAGTGTTGTGAGCCCGAGAAATTGGAGAGATTGATGATTAAGTTGTGCCATGCTGTGAGTGCTATATATACATGTGGATCGGGTTTCACGCCGCAACATGACTTATGGCTATATATACATGTGGATTGGGTTTCACACCACAACAATCCTTATGGCCATATCTATGTGGGTCGGGTTGCATACCGCAACAAGCTTTACGGTTATATATATATGTGGATCGGGTTGCACGCCGTAATAAACCTTATGGCTATATATATATATATATATATAATATAAATATATGTGTGTGTGTGTATGTACGTGTGATCGGGTTGCGTGCCACAACAGGCCTTGGGGCTATATATGGATCGGGCTGAGCGCCGCAGCAGGTACCGTCCAGTGTTGAGTGACTGAGTTTGACGAGCGAGAATTGAGATAGTCAGATTTAGTTCTCTGAGAGTGAGAGTACTTGGGGTTTCAATGTGTTGCATCACATACGGTATTCATATTGGCATGTAGACATAGAGATGTCATATCTCTCCTATCAGTCATACCTGGCATATTTTATATGTGTTGAACTTAATTGTTGAACCTAGAAGCATGTCTACATTTTCTGTATTGTTAAACTTTGTACTTTTACTGTATTTGTTTGAGCTTGTCACTGCTTTCAGTCCAAAGGTTAGACTTGTTATTTATTGATTTGGTTGTACTCACGCTACACCATTCACTTCGTGTGTAGATCCAGGTATTTCTAGGCACGGTGGTTGCTGATTCCTGGCGTTTCATCAATTCGGAGAATATCGAGGTAGCTGCCTTCGCGTCCGCAGACCTTGAGTCTCCTCCTTTATCATTTAGTCTTGTTTATAGTGTTCTACTTTTCTAGAAAGTGTTTCATTGGTTAGTCTGTATTATTTTATAGACGCTCATGTACTTTGTGATACCCAGATCTTTTGGGAGAAAGTTTTTGTACTGAGATACGGTGTTTACATCTAGTTTTTATGCAATATTTACTTGTTTAAACCTATTTTCGTATATTTAAAATTTAAAAATGTTGGTATGTGTGAGATGTCAGCTTGCCTAGTACCATGATAGGTGCCATCACGACATGTCGAGTTTTGGTTTGTGACACAAAGTCTCATAAATCTTTCCTTACTTTTACGTTAAATCTACCCATAATCCGTGTATTTAACTCAAGAATACATAAGGATCACTTACCTCTTGATGTTGATGAAAATCCCCCACAAAATGCTCTCACATTCGTCCAAGACCAAGTGGAAAATGAGAGAAAAGAGACTTCTCGTACTAAATTCAAGTCTGCCTAGTGATTCCTTCTTCGCAATCGCGGAAAGTACCTCGTGATTGCGAAGGCCAAAATTGACACTGCCAAAACTATCCTCTTCACGTTCGCGGTCCAGCAGTCGCGTTCGATATCCCCAACTCATGTTTGCGTAGGCCAAAGGCCTCCCTGCCTAGATCCTCCGTTTCCTCTTCGTAATCGTGGTTGGGTCTCTGCGTTCACGAAGCACTGCTAGGCCAACCTTCGTGATCATGGCCCTTCTTCGCATTCGCGAAGGGAAATCAGCTTTCTCTCCAATTTCCTTCTTCGCGATCATGAAGCACACCAACACACCAGCAGGTTTCAGCCATGTTTAAACATGTTTCGGGTGGTCCGAAATACACTCGAGCCACCCGGGACCCTGTCCATATGCACCATTAAGTCCATAAACACATTGCGGACTTACTTGAAGCCCCAGACCATGTAAAACAACACCGGAATCAAGAATCGCACCTCAAAACCTCATTAATCAACCTCTAAGCTTCAAACTTATTTCAACCAACTCCGAATGCGTTGAAATATACTTAGACAACTCGAGATGACGTTAAATTTTATGCAAAAGTCATAAATTACCATACGGATTTATTTCCGGGCTTGAAATCTAAAACAGGCCTCAATTACACTAAAATCTACTTCAAACCAAATTTAAAGAACTTGAAAACCTTCAATGTGCCTACTTTCAACATTAAGCGCTGAAACACTCTTGGGCCACCCGAACTCGATCCAAAGATACACCCAAGTCCAAAATCATCATACGAACTTATTGGAACCATCAAATTTCGGTTCTGAGGTCGTTTACTCAAAATGTTGACTCAAGTCAAACTTGGCCATCTTAGGCCACTATTAAGAATTGAGTGTTCTGATTTCAACCTGAACCCTTCCAAACCTGAACCAATTATCCCCGCAAGTCATAAAAAATTAAAAGAACATACGAGAAGTCTTAATTAGGGGAACGGAGATCTAGAAAGTAAAACGACCGGTCGGGTCGTTACACTTTGTGTAGTCTTTGATTAAGTTATCATGGGTGCATCCTTCTTCCTTGACCTTTAGGTTCTTTCTTTTTCTCTTTTTTCATGTATTCTTTTTCCTATAAGAATTGTTAGAAAAGTGCAAGAATAGGATATAAATTGGTCATGCTTTATATTTAAAATATTATATTTTTATATTAAAATTTATGAATGATTTGTATCCAATCAGGATATTAGGAATTCTCCTAAAAGTGATCATATTCAAAAAGCATGGATAAGATGGTTATTCATATTATCCGCCGATTAACCCATTTTCTATCCGTATTAAAAATAGGTCGGATCGAATAATTTATCAGTTTTTGCATTAACGTCTTCGACCCGTCCATATTTGGCCTAACTCGCCGTTTGCCACCCCTAGCCCTCGGATTAAATAAGTTTTACCCCTAGGGATACGTCCTTATGATAAGTTTTATGGAAAGTTTGGACGAACTTTAAACTTAGGTCATGTTTGGCACCCGTCAACGAATTAGGGGTGAAATACAATGATTGCGACGTAAAATGTCTTTGGCTTAATGTTTGTGTTCTTTTTCGATGTTATTGGTGAGAAGTGAGTACGATGGCTAATTAGTTTTGAAGAGAGGTCCATCCTTAATCACATTCCAACCTTTAAGTCATCATATGATTCTAGATTTCCAGTTTAAGGTTTTTTAAGCAAATCTCCCAATTCGTGTGGTCCTTATTTACTTATTTTTGGTGGTATAGTCAGCCTAACTTTCTAATTCCATACTACTAAAAAAGGATTTTGCAGCATATTCTTTAATTAGACATCCACTTAGTGTAGAAGAAAGTTTTTGTTACTTTGAGATCTCGAAATTTCATTTCAAATTTGAATGTGGACTCATTTTATGGCTTCATGTGGTTTGATCAAATTCATTAAGGTTACTGTTTATCCGAAAAACGGATAATAATTGAATTTATACGCGGCTCTAAAGATACGTGATATAACTTGGTACAAACCGAGAAAATATATATATCGGTACTGAAATTGGCTATAAAAGAGATAAATATAAACCAAATGAATCAATTAGCCTTAGCCCTGAAGTTCGGTCACCCTCAAAACAAGTGAGGATCCAGCTAGTGTATGGACAGAGTAACAAAAATAATCAAGCTTCAAGAAAGTAATGTATTTTTTTTATTGCATCAGAAAATGCGTGTTTCTACAAATGATCAAACCCCATTTATATAGTGGGGAAGTCCTATTTGGAATATAATTCTAAATGCATAAGGAATTCTGTGATAGATTAATTAATTGGCCTCTCCTTGATATACGCCGGGATTTCCGTCGAGATTCTCTCCCTAATTGTGGATATATCGGCTTTTTTGTTTTTTGAATTGATCTTGATCTTGGTCGTTCATGATCTTGACCGGTCTCTATTTTGGTCGGTCTCTATCTTGGTCGATCTCAACCGGTCTCTATTCTGCTAGGTCTCAAACTTGACTGATCTCGATCGGTCTCTATTTTGCTTGGTCACGACCAAGATCGATCTCGACCAGTCTCTATTTTGCTCAATCTCGATCTTGGCCATTCTTGATCTTGGTCGGTCTCTGGGTCACGAGCTCGGCAACCTTAACTTCTCATCATAGCTTGATACTATACGAGGTACCTTGATCTATCATGTTCCAATATCGATTAGTCATATAAAGGGCAAGCTCGGTTTTGACCGTATACAGATAGTCCCCTCGTTTCTCGGAAAGAATATGGCGAGAAACAATATGAATTTCTGAACTCCGACTTGATGGGTAATGATGTCAGCAACGAGCCCGATTATGACGTATGCGATGAAACGTCCCGTAGGTCTAGTTACCAAGGCATTAAATACCTGTCAACTATTGGTCGGCCATTACCGGTTTCGAACCGTCACCATCAACCTATATGAACCCAATCTTTTCTCATTCAAACTTTTCGCTCAAAGCTTCTTCTCTACTGTTGCATCTTCTTCAGAATATCCCTTTGCTTCATAATTTTCACACCCAAATTTCTGGAACTCCAATTAAACCACATACCACCCTAATTCTCTTTTCCCTTGTTCATCAAAGGCGAAAACCGCCAAAATAGTTCCGCAAAAAGAAGTCGCTTCTTCATCACGACCCGCCGGTGGTCAGGATGCGGTGGAGCCCCACCCTGAGGAATTCGTTTCGGTAGGGTGATCAATCGTCATCGACTTTAAGGTCGAAAAAGCCTCCTCGGTACCGGGCCGATGTGAGCCGATCTCGAGGTACAAGTGTTCAATCACCGAGAAAATCCTTGACAAAGTGAAAAAGGAATGCAACTGGGGCGAAAAGCATGTGGTAGTCCCATCTGCTGAAGAATCAATTACTACCCACGTGGAGGGGTTCTTAAGTGTTTATACTTACCCCTTCACGTTGGGTCCCTTAGACCCTGTCATCGTTGCCTTCTATAAGAGATACGATGTGACCCTCGGCCAGATCCATCCTTATTTTTTGAGAATAGTGATTCTCCTATGATTCTTCTCGAGCAAAATTGAGGGGTGTCTTTTCACCCTCGATCACCTTATGCACCCTTATAGTCCCCGACTCTATCGAGGAGGGCTAATCAAGCTTTCTCGCCGAGCCACCAAAGCCCCATTCTCGAGCATAGACGAGACTCATGACCGAGGTTGGATGTACCGATTTGTTCGAATCGGGACTTCAGACCTAATCCCTGCTGAAGACATGTCGTTTCCTGAGAAATGGAATGTGAATCATAAGTAGTATTCCCCTTCGAACATTTAATTTTGTGGTTCTGGTTTTCATTTTCTTTATCTACTTTTTCTATGTTGTTACAGCTATGGCCCAGATGGCGGAACTGATTCTTGAACTTAAACAATGGGTTGAAGGTCTGGTGTTATAGAGATCATACTCCGAGCGTGCTTGTATAGAATTATCAAAGGGTCGATGGGAGGCCCGTAATCATGGTAAGTTTCTTTCTCAAAATGGTTATCGTTTGATCTTGTTCTCTTGCTTACTCCCTTTTTTTCCATTGTAGGCCTCTGGAAGGACGTTGCCATGAGTCCACCATCTGGGGACGAAGAAGTCTTTTCTACGAAGCAGGCCAAAGAGAAGAAGAGAAAAGAGGCATTGAGTTCCCCGGTCTCGGAAAAGGAAAAACCGGCGAGGAAGTCTCGTAAGCCCAAGGGGGGCTCCGATGTTATGCCTTCGGACTTGATCCGCCGATTAAGGGATGATCTTGAAGAAGGAGAAGAGGAAGTAGCCTATGTGCGGGCTAATGTTGTGATACAAAAATCCTCTGAATCGGCGGAGGTTGATGAGGGAACTCTGGCCATAATTCCTGAACCAAAGCAAATTGAGGCCACTACGTCCCGAGCTGAGATGGTCGAAGGAGAGACCGGGGGTGAGGCTTCTCGGGTAGCGGAAGATGTCTTAAGGGAAGAGCTCGGGATGGTTGACATTTCTAGATCCCCTCAGATTTCGGACGCTATGATCTGTGAGGCCAACATGTTGGAAAGTCGATCTTACGAGGGTATTCAGGGGGCGCCTGATATCCATGGATTTTTTTATGGGCTCGAGTCCGCTGCCTCAGAGGATGTTACCGGGTTCGGTGGATTACCGGTACCGAAGAAAGTATCATGGTCAGGTACTATCGGGTCTTCATCGAGCCCAAAACTGTTGGACCGATTTTCGACCCCGAGTGTTAATCCCGATCGTAGGCAGAAAATAGAGCTTTCCGTCCCGGAGGATGCCCGAGTTTTCTCTCCCCCTATGGGGATTGCTAGTTACCCTAGATCCTTGGTGACAGAGGAGGATCAAGCCGTGATGAATGCGGTAGGAGCCGCTTGCCTTTTCAATGAGGCCCAACATGCCCTAAATCAGGTAACTTCGAGTGTACCACTATTGTTTCTTTTATACTTAGAGTTGTAGATATATCTAACATCTTCTTCCTTATTTTTAGGCTTCGGTGTTGCATAATGACGCTTTCCTCTGAATCCGGGAGGAGCATGAGGCTGAGGTTCGGGACCTCACTGAGAAGAGTGACACCTACGAGCTTCTTAGTGAGAAGCTTCAGGCAGATTTGGTAACGGCTCAGGATGATCATGCCTAGATGGATGAGCAGGAATTTTGAGTGCTTCAAGATAGCGAAGATGAATTGGAGATAACTACTAATGATCTGCAGGTCCGACAGAGGCTCGAATAAATCGAACGGCGCCAAACGCAGGTGAATGCGATACAGGCCGAAGTGGAAGAATTCAAAAAGAACATGGACATTCTAACCTTGAAAAAGGAGATCGTCCAAGCTCAATTGGAGTCGGCCGAGGCCCAACTCCAAGCTTCAAAAGAGAAGGCCTCGGTGCAGGTCGAGAAGATTAAGGATCTTCAGTATCGGTTGGATTTGGCAGTTTCTGATAAGGCAAGCTTGGCCGATGAACGCAAAGTGGCCAGATCTAAGGTGGTCGTACCAGATCTGAGGTGGTCGTGGCCAACAAAAGAGCTGATGCTAAAGTGGCCTAGTTTAGGTTTGATGTCGAAGTCAACTAGGCCAAGGCCAAGGGCATGGTTGAACATCCGAAATGGCAGGCCCGAAGGGAAGCCCTCGAAAGGGTTCAGGCCCGGGGCTTTGATATCATGGCTGATATCGAAAAGGCCAGAATAGAGGAAGTCGGGGCCCGGAAGCTGGCCTTCCCTGAGGAAGACTCTGAGTGTTCAAGTGAATCCGAAGACGGAGAAAATCCCGAGGGTGAAGATACAACATCCGATGAAGACCAAGCCACATAGGACTTTTTACTTTTTGCATTTTTTCCGAGGTTGTTTTTGGTCGTTATAAGTTTTTGTATTAGGCCGATTTGGTCTTTGTATAAAACTTTTGTATATAAATATAAGGCTTTTCTTTCCCTTTCGGCTCTCATATTTTCCTTTTGCGTTGTTAATTATATTTACAAAGTTTGAAATACCTTAGCATAAAACAATAAGGTTGTGTTCGAGGGTTCTAACGAACCTTGCCTTTACGGCCTCTCTGGGTTAAGGCGTTATTGGGGTTCGATGTTACCCAAGTTTTTATTCAAAAATATCTTTAGTTTGAGACTTTGCCGAGGGTAGCCTTTAGAACTGGTTTGTGAAAGAACTTTTTTAAATTTTCGAAGGCCTATATTTGTTACGAATTTCGGACGTCTCCGAACAATATTATGTTAGCCGTAGCCTTTTAGTTTGGGAGCTACCCATTGGGCTTATTTTCCTATTTTATCCGGGCTTGCCCGAGATAATAGTCCCTGAGCGGGGCGGCCGTGATCTTTAGAAATTAGGGAGTTGCGTATTAGGTCTTTTTGGCCCCTCGGCCCGATTGCTTGAGTAGTTTGAGTCAGACGAAAGTCCCCAAGTGAGGGAGCAATCATTCATATTCCGGTTAAGCACTGCCCTTTGGGCTCGATATTAAAAATATAAGATGTTTGTAAGCAAAGTACTTTACTTTATTTTTGATAAAAACGATGGGGCCTGAGCAATCTTTGTGGGTACGGTTCAATGATGACCTTTTGACCTATACAATAAATCTTATATATTGAGACCCTCCCATTATGAAGTAGTCTTCTCGTTAGAGTTGACATTCGAAGCTAACGCATATCCGAGGGTAGTCCCCCAATATTCGAGGTTGATTGCAAAGGAAACTTGAATATTATTGGATTGATCTTTGGTGCCGATTCATAATCGGGCTTGATTCTAAGTTAGCACGATTCATCGTTGCCTCGTTAAAAACCTCGCCAAAAAACCCATTTGGGATAAAACTCGGTTTGAGGGAAAAAGAGTGCAACACGTGCTGTCAGACCTAAAGACTTCGCGTCGTTCGCTAAAAATCCATCGTCGTTTCTTTTCAACCACCTGCATGTGTTAATCTGAAAATAGAAAAGGAATGAAAAAAGACGTACCTTAGCAGTAGTACCGTTTTAGGTGAGATATGTTCCAATTGCAAGGTAGTTGTTCCCAATTAATTGTTTCGAGCTTGTAGGACCCTTTCCTGGTGACCTCGAGAATTTGGTACGGTGCTTCCCAATTCGGACTCAATTTCCCTTCATTGGGATTTCGGGTGTTGAGGGTAACGTTTCTCAGCACTAAGTCCCCGACCTTAAAATATCGAAGGTTGGTTCTTCAATTGTAGTATTTCCCGATCCGTTGCTTTTGGATGGCTAGTTGGGATAAGGGTTGTTTCGCGCCTTTCATCTAATAGTTCTAGGCTTGTATTCATGGCCTCGTCATTTGATTCCTTTGTTGCATATCGGGACCGGATACTTGGTTCTCCGACTTCGACCAGTATTAGAGCTTCGACGCCATAAACTAATGAAAATAGGGTAGCCTCGGTACTGGACTTCGAGGTTGTGCGGTATGTTCAGAGAACTTCGGATATAATTTCCTTCCACTTTCCTTTGGCGTCGGTTATCCTCTTCTTAAGATTTCAGATGATGGTTTTGTTGGTCGATTAGGCTTGCCCCTTTCTGGTGGGATGATAAGGTATTGATAAGATACTTTTGATTTTGTGATCTTCGAGAAATTTGGTTACTTTGCTGCCGATGAATTGTTTTTCGTTATCACACACAATTTGGGATGGCATCCCGAATCGACATATGATGTGATCCCAAATGAAGTCGATGACTTCATTCTCCCTAACTTTCTCGAAGGCATGTGCTTCAACTCATTTAGAAAAATAGTCAGTCATAAATAAAATAAATTAAGCTTCGCCTAGTGCCCGAGGAAGAGGAACAACGATGTCCATTCCCCACTTCATAAATGGCCATGGTGACAAGAACGAATGGAGCGATTCCCCAGGTTGGTGAATCATTGGTGCATGACTTTGGCATTTGTCACATTTTCGAACAAACTCTTTTGCGTCGTTTTCCATGTCGACCCAGTAATAACCGGCTCTAATAACCTTCCGAACCAGTGATTCAGCACCAGAGTGATTCCCGCAAGTGCCCTCATGAACTTCCCTCAAAACATACTCGGTGCTTCCTGGTCTCAAACATACTGCTAATGGACCATCGAACATTCTTCTGATCAAGGTTCCATCTTCGGACAAGATGAATCATGTTGTGTTTGTGCGCAAGGCCCTCGATTCTTTCAGATCTGATGGAAGCTTTCCAGTTTCAAATATTCTATATATTTATTTTTCCAATCCCAGGTCAAGCTTGTGGAATTTATCTCGGTGTGGCCTTCTTCGACTATGATCTCATGAGTTGCACGACGGCCCCCGAATCGAGCTCGCTGTCCTCGATTGATTACCCTAAGTTTGCGACGGCATCGGCCTCACTATTCTGATCTCGAGGCACATATTGCAAAGTCCACTCCTCAAAAATCGGTGCAAAGTTACTTGAACTTATGTAGGTATCTTTGCATTCATTCTTCCCTAACTTCGAAGGTTCCGTTAACCTGATTCACTACGAGGAGGGAGTTGCATTTGGCTTCGATAACCTCCGCTCCCAAGCCTTTGGCTAGTTCGAGACCTGCAATCATGGCCTCATATTCGGCCTCATTGTTAGTCAATTGCATAATTATAATAGATTGTCTAACCACGTTGCCTGTGGGTGATTTTAGTACAATGCCGAGCCCGGACCCTCTTGCGTTCGAAGCACCGTCCGTGAAGAGGGTCCATATTCCTGAGGATGTACCCGAATTTATCAACAGTTCTCTTTCGACCTCGAGTACTAGGGCCGGCGTGAAGTCATCTACGAAGTCTACCAAAATTTGAGACTTAATTGCTGTTCGGGGTCGATATTCAATATCATACCCGCTGATTTCTA
>AWOL01S0051794.1:267737-296107 GCA_000715115.1 Nicotiana otophora | reverse complement strand
AACCCTAATCATTTCCATGTTGCCCATCCACATCTCTTTCCCCCTCCACTCTCTTTTATCTTAACCTCATAATGCAAATCAATTACCAGCCCTTGCACAAATTCGTGCAAGGTCACGAATTCATCAGAGATTCATCTCTTTTGCCTTCCCTAGCCGTGATTCCCACTGAATTTTTCTCTCTCATCCTCAGAGACGTAAACCCCCAAATCTGAACCCTACCCTAAAAGATGAAACCTCTAATCGCGATTGTTCTTTCAAATCCGTGTCATGCATGGCCATTCGCTTTGCTCCTAAATCTTAGACCTCTGCACTCTTTCCATTTTCACCACTCGATTTCAAAGTCCTAATCGAGACGGTCATACCAATAGAGTAAAAGTTCAACTCACCAGATTTTCTCCTTCGTCTCTTCAAATCAAAGTAAGTCTGGGATATTAGATGGCATCAACATTGGTATTCAACACCCAAAGATCAAATGCAATGACCTATAGGTATTAGGGTTCTGACCAGCGGTCCTTCGCACTTCATCGATTACTTTTCTTCACATAGGTAAACTCGATATTGGTTTTTCCCTCTGTATTCTAATTTTATTTGATTTGATATCATCATTACCACGAGCCGCCTTCCACTATCTGATTTGAATATCTGAAACCCTGATGGCTCGATGGCTGCTGTAAAAAGCAGACTTAAATGCTCTCAACAACACATACTAACTACCAACCTAGCAAGAAAAATCACTATCCTATTATCTAAGATAAGCACACAAAAACACTGAGAAAATTTAGGGTTCCAAGCCTTGGGTTTCTTATTGCTTTCCCTTTATTTTGATGAGTTTTATTGCGGGTCTAAACTTGAGGGTTCTGGGATTTTGAGCAACTAAAAAGAGTTTGTTTGGTCTGCTGCTCTCAAAAAGCTGAGCACCTCTCTCACTTTTCTCTTTTGTTCCTTTATCTAAATGATATAAGTATGCCGAGATGGGTTCTATAAATTATAATTATTCTATACGTGTTTGACGTGTTAATATTTATGCTTTGCTAGTTTAACGATATCTTGTGATTAGCTTGTTCTGTTATGAGTCTTTAAATGATAGTTGATTAGATCAACATGTTGATTTTTGTTATGAGTTTTCCAACAGTCTCCATGCCTAAGTGATTATATGTTTATGTTCAACATAAACTTCATAGTTTTCATGGACTTGCAGTAAGCTCATCTCTGTCTTGTTGCATCTCTGCAGTTTTGTGAGCTTTGAAGTTGAGTTTACTACCTGAAAATAATAACTAAGATGAAATCTGTAATTATTTAAACTTATATTCCCCGTCTTTTAACCTTGAGCTTGAACTTAAAGTGTCTAAATGCTTTTTTCTCTACATGTATTTGTTAGACTGTTTTCTGAGTTACTAATATGGTATTTCACTTTGTTTTAGTTATTATTATTGTTAAACCAATCATGCTCACCTAAACATCATGTTTTTCCCTTCACTGATGATTATGTTATGACGTTCACCTCTACATATTATTCCCTGCATCTTCTTTGTCTTATGGTCGAGTTCATTATTTGATAATCCTAACTGAGATAAACTTGAAACTTCATAAGTCCATATCACTTAACTAAGGTGAACAAATCTAAGACTTTAGATGCTCTCGTTCTCTTTATCTGCATCTAGCTATGAGGGTAGTTTCTGGGGTATCACCATGACCTTCTCATGATCACACCTAATTGTTGGATATATTTGTAGGACACTATCTTGTTGGAGTTAAACTGTCTTCTTTTCATGAACCTTTGTTGTACACATTTTGTTAAGGTTAAGCTACCTTTCTCTTCGTAGAATAAATCATGATCCTGTTTGGATAAAGCCAAGTGGTAATAGATGTGTAACTAAGCTTGGTTGTCCCATGATTAGTTGGGATCTTCAGATACATGTGTAATTCAAAACATGCTTGTGCAGTACATCCCTGTCCTTAATCTCTTTGAGCCATTGTTGATTTTTTAAATCTTACATGCATCTATCATTAACTTATCTTCCATGAAAGTAGGAGTTAGACATTCTGTTATAATCAATTGACACTTTTAGAAGCTGAAGCATGATCATTTCGTACTTACATATTAAGCTAGACTTATGTTTGAGTTGAACTTATTTTGATACAATTCATCCATTTCATTTCTTCATTGACATGTTTAATTTGGTTCTGTAATGTGCAAAGTTCCCCAGCTTATATGAGGTCACTACCTCACTTACCCAGCCTATGTACAGTTGACTGAATGTTACAAGTATCCTTGCTTAACTCTGTAACACAATGTTTTGTCTTGAATTATGCTCAGTTCTTCTCCTTATTACTAATCTGAAACTGAACATGATGACTGGCTAATACTGTTAGAAGCATGACCCTGTTAAGTCCTTAGGAATCCCATGTTTAACTCTGTGAATTTGTAGTCATAATGAGAGTTTAATCCTATTCTTGATATCCTTGATAACCCCTTTGTAATAATGGTTAACCATGACTGTTTGTCTTAATCGGTATTGATGATCTTTAGGGTGTTAAGTAGTATTACTAATCCTTGCATGTGTTAACAACAAACTAATTAGCTCACAGTTAGTTTGCCAAAGGCAAGAGTATCTACATCTCTTGTGATGTTGTCTATATGAGTTCTGCATGCCCATTTTCTCTTTAAATATGTTGTTCCTTAATGACTTACTCTTGCAACAGTATTATATGAAACTTCTATTTTTCATCTATGTGTTCTAAAGTCACCCCTTTAGGTTTACTTGATATGCATTCTTTATTTAGTGTCAAGGGTAATCATTGTTCTCTTGTGTTATTTTATTAAGAGGAAATGTATATTTTTTTGGTAAGCAATACTTTAATATTTAGTTTACTTTGGAACGGCCTCATTGGTACTTAACCCTGTGAGGAAAACATGTCATTAGTGTTTAAAGGTATTTGGGAGCGGAGTTCGACTCTAGGTTAGGCTGCCCTCCCCGGCACAAGCATTGCCCCGGGCCTTGATTCCCTTAGGAACTTTGAAGGGAACATCGACCTCGAGTGGGGCTCCTCCTTAGCTCTTAATTCATCGATACATTCAGTTCGTTAAGGGTTTAATGTTTAAAGACAACGAGAGGTTTCCATTGTGAACTATTTGCTAAATAAAGCCACCACATTGATATATAATGTTTCCCACAACATTAATCATATTCATGTTTCAATTATCTGTTTGTGTACCTGTCATGTGCATCAGAATGAGATCTGCTATTAAAGTATGCTGAATATATTGAATATATATCTAATGACTTTCTTCCTCTTTTGGACATGTACATCTGCTTGGGCCGCTGAGTCCCTGATGAACTCATGCCTAATTCCATCCTTGTTGCATTTCATCGAGGAGTCCAAAATAAGTTCTATTCGCATCTCCTTATTGTTGAGCCTACCTTCTTGAGGCGGAATAACCAGTGTCCAGTCCTTTTTCCATCAACTCCTTTATCATTGTTTACTGTCTCATTAATTCAGTTTACTGCTTTCGATAGTTTAAGTTTACGGTTGGTTGCATTTGTTATAGCTTTGTTGTTGTTTTATCTCTCATGTATATAACAGTCATATATCAGATCACATGATATTCTTCATGCTTTAATATCATATAAACTTAGCCAAGCCCTAAATAATTTACGATTAAAAGGGGAATTAGTAGTAGATCCTCATTTCGTTGATTGTAATCTGTTCATAGCATTACTATGTGTTTGCTCACCTTTCTTTTGTTTAAAAGATTTTAAAATCCAAAATTTCGCAAAACTACACCTCTATTTCAAAAAAAAAGAAAATCAAATCTCAGCTTCATCTTCAAAAGGGAAAATTAGAACTTCAAGAACTATCACTGTAAGGGATTTTCAGCAAATAGTATTTTCTTTAAAAATCTCAGAATCTAAGGTAAATTTTAGGCTAAGTTTCTTACAAACACCCTTTTAGAATTACATAAATAACCGTCCCCCAAGTCAAGTATTTTCATAACTTAATCTCTTTTATAAGCTTGTAAAATCTAGACCACTTGCATACCTACTTCAAAATTCTTTCAATATATCTGCATAAATCCGTACCCCTTTTAGGGTCTCACATTCCTTTTATTAATATCATACTCTCCCCTTAGGTATACAGTAAGCAGTACTCTCTAACACTAATTAAAGCATAGTATAAATGGTTGATCCCAAACTTAGTATAAGTCCTATGGAGCTACCTCAAGTATATTTTAAGGTGTGCCTAACACCTTCCCCTTAGAAGAACTAGAATCCTTACCCATAATCTCACCGGTTAGCAGAATAATAAAGAATATGACTTAGTAATTAAATAGGTACCCTAGTATACCTTTAAATATTAGGTGGCGACTCTCTTTCATCAACAACAGAAAAATCACAAGTTGAATCCTGTCTTGACTAGTGCAAAATAGGGTGCAACAACATTTAATTTCATAAACGAGAGTTTTATTTCATTCTTCATCGTTTGACTTAGAGTGCTCGGTTTGTGACAATTATACGTGAATCCATCATTGTTTTTTCATTTAATTAGTGTTTTGGGTTGCAAAAGTTGGGGAAAATTATGAAAACTTCATAGACCGTATTTTGAGGATTTGAAAAGTAGTTTAAGGTCGGATTTGTATACTTTTAGTATGGTTGGACTTCTTATTGAATGGGTGTTCGGATTTCTTGTAAGTTTTATCGGGTTTCGAGATGTGGGCCCGGGTTTAAATGTTTAGTTGACTTTTTGATTTTCTTAAAGATTCTAACTTTATTATTCGGAATAGTTTCCTATGGTTTGTATTTATGGTATAAAGTTATTTTGTCTAGATTGGAGCCGTTCGTAGTTGGATAATCGCAGAAAAGGCTTACTAGTAGATTGAGTTAGCGTGTTTTGAGGTTAGTGTCTTTCCTAACTTTGTGTGGGAAAATTGCCCCTTATGATTGGTGTTGTTTTGTGTTATTTATTGTAATTGAAATTCGTGTACTCAAGGTGACGAGTGGGTACACAGGCTTAATGTGGTAATTGACCGGTTAAAGTTATGTAGATTCTTTTCATACCTTTAATTGAATTGTCATAACATGTTATCTTCATCATCGTTAATCTATCCTTACATGATTTACTTGACATTGTAAATACATGTCGGATCTCTTACTTGTTATTTGCCTTTACATGCTTAGTTGAAGTTATTATTCTCTCATTTCCTTGTTAAATATTTAAATGTTGAGTTACCTTACTTGAAGTTGTTATTTCTTGGAATATATTATTGTTTAATTATGGTGTTGAAGTTATAAAGGTCGCGATTCACATTCAGGCAAAAGTTATAAATTATTGAAATACCATTCTTGTTGAGATATTCACTTCCGGTTACTATTGTTGAGGCTCTTGTACGTATTGTGGTTGAGCCATGGGCTATTTATTGTGGAAACATTATTGTTGTTGACTTTTTGACAAGTTGTGGTTTTGGACACTTGGGTGCGATTTGTGATATTTTGTGATATTGATAAGCATGCGGTGGTATAAGGATTGGGATTGATACGCATGCAATGAGATAAGGTGAGCTTGATACGCGTGTTGCTAGTATGGGAACTACGTGAATCCACGTGGTGTGATAAGGTGGGCTAAAATACGGGTAGCTATTTCGGAAAAATAATTTTCAAAACTAAATACAAGGCTCTTGCGGTGGTATAAGAAAACATTGTGATTTGATTTGTGAAATAAGGCTACGAGGCGGTACCTCGGTAGTGATTCTTGTTGATACATTTCATTTACATCACTTGTGTTTTGTTTGCATCGTTTCCTTGGCATTCTTATTATGTGTTTTTCTTCTGTGATGTCTTAATTGCCTTAATTTCAGTGTAGCTATTCTTGTTATATTTCTTCATTGTATCATTCCCATTGTTTCCATTTTTATGTTGTACTATACCTGTTCAGTTTCTTTATTTATTCAGTAGGTGTCTTGACCTGACCTCGTCACTACTCTATCTAGGTTAAGCTTGATACTTACTGGGTACCATTGTGGTATACTCATACTACGCTTCTACACATCGTTTTGTGTAGATCCAGGTACTTCATACCAGCCTAGTCATCCTTGAGTTGAGCTTGGATCGGAGACTTCATGGTATATCTACCGGTGTCCACAGGCCTCGGAGTCACCCTCTATCGAGTTTTCATTTCATTCTCCTATTATAGATTATGTTGTATAGGAATGTTTCAGTATACTCGTGTAGAGCTTGTGACTCGGTCTCACCAGATTTTGAGAGTTATATTAAGTTGTATTATGGAGTCCTTTTTATGATAGCTGTTGGTTTAATTGAGAGTTTTATTATTATTTCTGTCAATTCTTCATGCATGTTAGGCTTACCTAGTATTAGAGACTAGGTGCCATCACGACATCCTACAGAGAGAGTTTGGGGTCGTGACAGGTAATCTACCCAAAAACACTTTGGAAATATGACACTCAAAGACGAAGCGCAAACCCCTTCATCAAATCCCCGCTTCGTACTTCCCGTTCTTGATTGTTCTCAAAGTATAAGTATAGTAAAATATTAGTTAGATATCTTCATTTATACCTATGCATTTAGCTTATGTTCACTAGTATATGTTATATTAGCTACACTTTAGAATATCGTGCTAAGTTAATTATCGAGTTAGTTGTTTAAATGTTTGTAACGTAGTAAATAACTCAAGTAGCTTGCCACTTGCAAATACATAAAATCGGCTCTAATTTATTCATGATAATATTAGATTTTTTCATTATCATACTTCAATCATATTCTCACATTATATATCTTGCACCAATTGCTTTGTGAATAATTATTCATCAACTAATATTTAATAGACTAATTGTTTTAGATTAATTCTTTCAAATCTTAGAATATTTTGTTACATATACATTTTTGTGATGTAATCCTTTATACTCTTTCATGTTAATATTTTTATTTCTTCGTTTCTTTTAGTCAAATTTTTTATGTGTAAATAATTTTTCTTTTCTTTTCATTCCACTCTTTAGTACAAGTTCTCTCATACTTGTCACCCATTTTAAACTTTTATCTTCAATCACAAGTCAGTTCTTTTAAGCATATTTTTGTGAAAATTCAAATTGTTTAAACACTTTGAGTTAATATGCATTCTTGGAGTACAATTCATTTCATACTATTGAATTCACACTAAAAACACGATTCTTTAATACATATTTTCTTACTCTTTTCCATACGTCTTTTTGCTGTATATTTTTGTCAAATATCTCACCATTCTTTATCTAGAATTCACTTCCACGTTTAGCTTATCGTTTTGGAAAACGACTCTTTTGCACACTTTACATATATTTCATATTAGTCTATATACTTTAATCATTTGAATTAAAAAACACACAAACACTTGCATGCTTTATCCGCACATAATTCACTACATATTTAATTATCATCGTTTTAGTATATGTTAATCATTCTCTTATTCTTTGCAAAAGTTTTGAGTATTTATTAGTTATCTTTAACCCCTCAAGTAATTGATCGAGTCCACCAGAACCACATTTTGTGGATCTTGATAATTTGAGTCCTTACCTAGAATCCCAATAGTTTTGCAGACAATAATCAAAATGTATATCACACAATATAAGTATAGGTGTCCTAGTGTACCCAAACACTAGGTGGCGGCTCTAAACTCTAAATAACCTTGTAGAGTACTATAAGTTGTGTATTATTTTGACACGTGCAAAATAGGGTGCAACAACATAGCGACTTTGCTGGGGATATGCGACATCTGCAACTGAACAAAATATGACTTAGACAGGATTTTTGGTTCAATCTTCAAATTTTCAAAACCTAAAACCTTAGAGGCGATTTTTCCAAGACTCCTTCTTCTCCAAATCATTGGTAAGTGGTTGTAACCTATTTCCTTTCAATCTTTCACTATATTTCACAAGTTTTCAACTAAAAATCAAAGGTTTTCATGGTGAAATTGGGGGTTTTTGGGTAGAAACTAGAGAATTGGTAAATTGGGGATTTAGACTTCAAATTGAGGTCGGATTCCAAAATAAATTACATAACCGGGCTCGGGGATGAATGGATAATCGGGTTTTGGTCCGAAATTCAGGTTTGGACCAAGCGGGCCCTGTAATTGACTTTTGTTGACTTTTTTAATAATGACTTAAGTTGAATCTTTTGCAATCGTGGGTGATTCCTAAAGCTTATTTTGAATCATTTGGTTGGTAATTTGCTAGATATTATTGGTTCGGAGGCTGGTTTGCAAGGCAAAGTTGTGGTTGAGCTTTGAGTGGTCTTTCTAGCGAAGTAAGTATTGGGTCTAACCTTGACTTGAAGGAATTAGGAACCCACGGACTATTCGCTATGTGAATTTCATGTGAGCGGCGTATATGTGAGGTGACGAGTGCTTATGCGCCTCCGAATTATCTGTTTTTCCCTGTTTCCCTGTTCTTCTTATATTATCTCTTTCCCTGTCTTAGTTGTTATATGCTCTAAATGTGTTTCCATGCCTAATTGCTACTTATAGTCATTGTTTCCTCATGTTCATGATATTAATTTTTTTCATAGTTTCATACTCTCCTACTATTTGCTCCATTTGATTTATCTATACCTGGTAGTTGTAAATTCTTGATTGGTCTCGCTGTGTAGTATTACTTATTCGGATTATCATATTGTACAAAATTTTCTATTTGTTCAGTTTGGTGTCTTGGAATTATAAAGGGTTTTTCTATGATTTGAATTATGAGTTTTACTGTGCTTATTGAGTACGTGATATTGATATGGTGGGATCGGGTTGCACGCCGCAACAAGTGAAATAAGGGTGATATGTTGAGGTGGAATAAGGATGAATTTGTACTATACAGTGGGATCGGATTACACGCCGCAACAGGTGAAATAAAGGTGAATTAGTACTATACGGTATGATCGGGTTTCACGCCGCAACATGTGGAATAAGGGTGGATTGACATTGGTGAAATAAGGGTGAATTATGATACTGATATCGACATATGGTGGGATCAGGTTGCACACCGCAATATATATATATTATTTACTGTTGTTGATATCATTATGGTAAAATAAGGGAGGAATTTATGTTGCCTGGTGGGATCGGGTTGCGCGCCGCAACGACCTATATGTTTCCATTTCTTGAGCTGTGTTGGTTTTTTTGGTATTTGCATCTGAATTATTAAAGATTGGTGATTCTGGATGACACTAGTTTATTCTTGAGGCCGTGGTTATTATTTTCAGTTGTCTGTTTAATTCAGTTCAGTATTCCTATTTTCTATCATTATTATATACTACGTTCAGGTTGTAGTGTAGGTGACCCGCCTTAGCCTCGTCACTACTTCGTCGAGGTTAGGCTCGGCACTTACCAGTACATGGGGTCGATTGTACTAATACTACACACTGCACACTGCGCAAATTTTGGAGAGGATCCCAGTGGCGGCTACTAGTGAGCTCGGATTGGACAGCCTGCGGAGACTTGAGGTATAACTGCTCAGCACCCGCAGCTCCTGAAGTCCCATCTTTATTTTTATTTAGCTGTGTATTTTTAATTAGACAACTTTGTATTTATTTCAGACCCTTGTATGTATTACTGTAGCATCTCGTGCACTTATGATACCGGGTTCAGGGATTTGTAGTAGATGTTTTTTACGGTTTTAGCTTCTACATTTATATTTTGATTCTTGCAGTAAAATCAGTTATTCTTTATTATTTAATTTAAATTGTTAATAAGGATAAATTATTCTAACGTTGGCTTGCCTAGAAAGTGAAATGTTAGGCACCATCACAGTCCCGACGGTAGGAATTTTGGGCCATGACAGTTGGTATCAGAGCACTAGGTTACGTAGGTCTCACGAGTCACGAGCAAACTTAATAGAGTATGGAGGATCGGTACGGAGACGCCTGTACTTATCTTCCGGAGGCTATGGAGTTAGGAACAGTTTCACTTCTATTCTTCTATGTTGTGCGATTTTATTCTATCATTGCTGATTGGACCTTTCTATTTTGTTCTCTCGAAGATGGCGAGAATGCGTACCATATTTTTAGCTGAGCAGCAGCCAGAGCCCCCAGTGGCAGCTCCTACGAGGGGCAGATGTCAAGGCCGAGGTCATGCCAAAGGCCGAGGCAGGGGAAGAGCTCAGCCTAGAGCTCGAGCAGCAGCACCAGTGGTGGAGCCTCAAGTAGAGTTTAATGAGGAGGTTCCAGCCCAGGCTGTGCCTGTCGGACCGGCTCAGGTCCCGTAGGGGTTCATTGCAACCCTAGTTCACCAGGATGCTTTCGTCTGTTTGGTGGGACGTATGGAGAGTGTAGCCCAGACTGGCGCATTCCCCATGGCACCAGCCATCTCTCAAGCTGGACGAGGAGCACAGACTCCTACTACTCACACTCCGGAGCAGATGGCTCCCCAGTATTAGACTCTAGCAGCTTATCCAGTCGGAGTAGTTCAGCCGGTTATTGCGGCACAGGCTGGTGATAGGTCAGCTATGCCTTTCTGAGGCTTTATGGAGATTGGACAGGTTTACCAAGCTCTTCTTAGTTCACTTCTGTGGTGCTCCTTTAGAGGATCTCCAGGAGTATCTTGACAGTTTTCATGAGGTGCTATGGAACATGGGTATAGTGGAGACCAATGGGGTCGATTTTACTGCATTTCAGATGCCAGGTTCCGCCAAGAAATGGTGGAGAGATTATTTATTGACCAGACCAGCTGAATCGCCTGCTCTTACTTGGGACAATTTCTCTCAGTTCTTCCTAGAGAAGTTTCATCCTATCATATTGAGAGAGGAGCATCGTCGTCAGTTCGAGCATCTCTGGCAGGGCAGTATGGCTGTTACTCAGTACGAGACCCATTTTGTGGATTTGTCCTGTCATGCTCTTCTTCTGCTTCCTACAAAGAGAGAGAGAGAGGGTGAGGAGGTTTATTGACGGACTTGCTCAGCCTATCAGATTGCAGATGGCTAAAGAGACTGGGGGTGAGATTTCTTTNTTCGAGCGTCTCCAGCAGGGCCGTATGATTGTTACCTAGTATGAGACCCATTTTGTGGATTTGGCCTATCATGCTCTTCTTCTGCTTCCTACATAGAGAGAGAGAGGGTAGGGAGGTTTATTGACGGACTTGCTCAGCCTATCAGATTGCAGATGGATAAGGATAATGGGAGTGAGATTTCTTTTCAGGCGACTGCCAATGTCGCCAGGCGAGTCGAGATGGTTCTTGCTCAGGGAGGTCAGGGGTCTGACAAGAGACCTCATCATTCCCGTGGATTCAACGGTGCCTCATCTGGAGGCAAGGGTACTTTTGGTAGAGGCCATCCTCCTAGGCCATTTTATTCAGTGCTTCAGGGAGTCGTGGTCCTTATGTGCCTCTTTCTGGACAGCCAGCCTACAGTGCACCACCAGCACCTATCAGTGCACCCCTATTCAGAGTTACTACCGTGGTCATCCGGCCCGTTTGGGTCAGTCTGAGTTTCCACCACCACAGTACCAGGATGGATGTTTCGAGTGTGGTGGTTGTGGCACAGGAGGACCTGTCTAATATTATTGGGAGTCACACCACAGCATCAGGTTTCTCGTGTCATGGTTCCGGCACCAGTGGCTGCACCACCTACTCAGCCAGCCAGAGGCAGGGGTCAGGTAGCCAGAGGTAGAAGCCAGATTTTTAGAGGTGGAGGTCATTCCATTAGAGGTGGAGGCCAGCCAGCTAGAGGTCGTCGTAGGGACGTAGTTTAGAGTGGTGGGGCCCAGCCCTGATGTTATGCTTTTCCAGCCAGGCCTGAGGCTGAGCCGTCTAACGCTGTTATCACAGGTATTGTTTCATTTTGCAGTAGAGATACTTTAGTTCTATTTGATCTGGGTTCTACTTACTCCGATGTGTCATCCTATTTTGCTTTATATTTGGTTGTGCCCTTTGATTCTTTGAGTGCTCCTGTGTATGTGTCCACATATATGGGGGATGTCATTGTTGTAGATTGTGTTTATAGTTTTTGTGTGGTCACCATTGGGAGTCTTAAGACTAGTGTAGATCTTCTACTTCTCGATATGGTTGATTTTGAAGTTATCTTGGGTATGGATTGGCTGTCACCTCATCATGCTATATTGGATTGTCACGCCAAGATGGTGACCTTAGCCTTGCCGGGGTTTCCTCGATTAGAGTGGAGGGGACTCTTGGCCATTCTACCAGCAAAGTTATCTCTTATGTGAAGGCTCGGCATATGGTCGAGAAGGGGTGTCTAGCTAATTTGGCTTATGTACGCGATTCTAGTGCGGAGGTTCCTTCCATGGATTCAATGCCAATTGTTCGTGAGTTTCCAGAGGTGTTTCCTGTAGACCTTCCGGGGATGCCACCCGACATGGATATTGATTTTTGTATTGAATTGGCTCCGGGACCTCAACCCATCTCTATTCCTCCATACCGCATGTCCTCGCTAGAGTTGAAAGAATTAAAGGAACAGTTGCAAGATTTTCTCGATAAGGGCTTCATTAGACCTAGTGTCTCGCCCTGGGGTGAACCTGTGTTGTCCGTGAAGAAGAAGGATGGATCGATGAGGATGTGTATAGATTATCGGCAGTTGAACAAAGTCACCATCAAGAACAAGTATCCATTGCCGAGGATTGATGATTTATTTGATTAGCTTTAGGGTGCCAAGGTATTTTCAAATATTGATTTGAGATCTGGCTACCATCAGTTGAGGATTAGGGCATCTGATATCCCTAAGACAGTTTTTTGGACTCGTTATGGGCATTATGAGTTCCTAGTGATGTCCTTTGGGTTGACGAATGCCCCAGCAGCATTCATGGATTTGATGAACCGAGTGTTCAAGACTTATTTGGACTCCTTTGTGATTGTGTTTATTAACGATATCTTGATCTACTCCCGTAGTCGAGAGGAGCATGAGCAGTATCTTAGGATTGTGTTTCAGACTCTGAGAGACAGCCAGTTATATGCTAAATTTTCAAAGTGCGAGTTTTGGTTGGATTCAGTCGCTTTCTTAGGCCACGTTGTATCAGCAGAGGGCATTCAACTAGATCCTAAGAAGATTGAGGCAGTTTAGAACTGGCCTAGACCTACTCCAGCCACGGAGATCAGAAGTTTCTTGGCGGGCTATTACCGTCGCTTTGTGGAGGAGTTTTCATCTATAGCAGCCCCGTTGACCAGGTTGACCCAGAAGGGTGCCCCGTTTAGATGGTCAAATGAGTATGAGGTGAGCTTTTAGAAGCTCAAGACAGCTTTGACTACAGCACCGGTGATGGTGTTGCCCACAGGTTCAGGATCTTATACGGTATATTGTCATGCATCCTGTTTTGGGCTCGGTGCAGTATTGATGTAGGAAGGCAGGGTGATTGCATATGCATCGCGGTAGTTGAAGGTTCACGAGAAGAATTACCATGTCCATGACTTAGAGTTGGCAGCCACTGTCCATGCGCTGAAGATTTGGAGGCACTATATTTACGGCGTGTCGTGTGTGGTTTTCACGGATCATCGGAGCCTTCAGTATTTGTTCAAGCAAAAGGTTCTCAATTTGAGGCAGAGGAAGTGGTTGGAGCTATTGAAAGACTATTATATCACCATCTTGTATCATCCCGGAAAGGCCAATGTGGTGGCCGACGCCTTGAGTAGAAAGGCATTGAGTATGGACAGCCTTGCGTTCATTCCAATCGGTGAGAGGCCGCTTGCATCAGATGTTCAGACTTTGGCCAACCAGTTTGTGAGGTTGGATATTTTAGAGCCCAATCGTGTTATAGCCTGTACAGTCGCTCGGTCTTTTTTGTTTGAGAGTATTAGAGATCGACAGTATGACGACCCTCATTTGTTAGTCCTTAAGGACATAGTACGGCATAGTGGTGCCAAGCAGGTTACTGTTGTAGATGACAGAGTTTTGAGGATGCACGGTCGTGTTTGTGAGCCTAATGTGGATGGACTTCGTGAGTTGATTCTTGAGGAGGCCCACATTTCTCGATATTCTATTCATCCGGGCGCCGCCAAGATGTATCACAACCTGTGGCAGCATTATTGGTGGAGGAGGATGAAGAAGGATATAGTTGCTCATGTAGCTCAGTGTCTAAATTGTTATCAAGTAAAGTATGAGCATCGGAGACCTGGTGGTTTACTTCAGAAGATAGAGATTCCTGAGTGGAAGTGGGAACGTATCACTATGGATTTCATTGTTAGAATCCCCAGGACTCAGGGGAAGTTCGATGCAGTTTGGGTTATTATAGATAGACTGACCAAGTCAGCGCATTTCATTCCTTTGGTAGTTACATATTCTTCAAAGCGGTTGGCAGAGATTTATATCCGCAAGATCGTTCGTCTTCACAGTGTGCCCGTGTCTATCATTTCTGATCGAGGTACGTAGTTCACCTTGCACTTCTGGAGGGCAGTACAACGTGAGTTGGGCACACGCATTGAGTTGAGCACAACGTTTCATCCTCAGACGGACGGACAGTCCGAGCGCACTATTAAGACATTGGAGGATATGCTCCACGCATGTCTTATAGACTTCGAAGGATTATGGGATCAGTTCTTTCCCCTTGCAGAGTTTACCTACAACAACAACTACCAGTCGAGCATTTAGATGGTTCCCTATGAGGCATTATATGGTAGACGGTGTCGATCGCCGGTTGGATGGTTTGAGCCAGGGGAGGATCAGTTATTGGGTATAGATTTGGTACAAGATGCCTTGGATAAGGTTAAGATTATCCAGGATCGACTTCGCACAGCTCAGTCCAGGCAGAAGAGTTATACCGATCGTAGAGTTCGTGATGTTGCATTCATGGTCGGAGAGAGAGTGTTGCTCCGGAAATCACCCATGAAGAGTGTGATGAGGTTCGAGAAGAAGGGCAAGTTGAGCCCTCGGTATATCGGACCTTTCAAGATTCTTGAGAGAGTGGGAGAGGTGGCTTACAGGCTTGCATTGCCACCGGTATTATCAGTAATTCACCCGGTGTTCCATGTGTCCGTGCTTCAGAAGTATCACGGCGATCCGTCCCATGTGTTAAATTTCAGCTCTGTCCAGTTGGACAAGGATTTTACTTACGAGGAGGAGCTGGTGGCTATTCTAGCCCGGCAGGTTTGCTAGTTAAGATCGAAGAGTTATCCTTCAGTCCGAGTGCAGTGGAGAGGTCAGTCCACTGAGGTAGCTACTTGGGAGTCCGATAGGACATGCGGAGTAGATATCCCCACCTTTTCACCAGTTCAGGTACTTTTCTATGTCCGTTCGAGGATGAACGGTTGTTTTAAAGGTGAAAAATGTGATGACCCGATAGGTCATCTTATGTTTTGAAACCTAATTCTATGATTTGGAGCCTTAAAAATATCATTATTACCTCCTCGATTTGCGTGCGCAGTCCGGTCGTGTTTTCAGAAAGCTTTTATGTTTAAAACTGATCAAAATAAGAATATTTGCCTTATAAATTCATTTGAGTTGACGTCGGTCAATATTTTGAGCAAACGGACTCAGATTAGTGTTTTGACGGTTTTGGTGGGTCCGTATCGTGATTTGGGACTTGGGCGTACACCCGGAATCGAATTCGCAAGTCCCTAGCCGAAGATATCGGACTTCGTTGAAATTTGAAAGCTAAACGCTTAACGAATTAGAAATGTTTGACATATAGTGGACTTTTTGGATATCGGGTCCGTATTTTGGTTCTGGAACCCGGTATAGGTCCAATGCCATATTTATGACTTATCTGTCAAATTTGGTGAGAAACGGAGTTGGTTTGACGTGATTCGGATGTCCTTTTGTGAAAATAGAAGTTTCAAAGTTTTCTTAAAAATTTCATTTGATTTGGTGTTCAATTCGTAGTTCTAGTTATTATTTTGGCGATTTGATCACGCGAGCAAGTTCGTATGATATTTTTAGACTTGTGTGCACTTTTGGTCTAGAACCCCGAGGGCTCGGTTGAGTTTCAGATAGGCTACAGAGTGAAAATGGGACTTAGAACATTGTTGGTATTTCCAGTTCTGGTGCAGGATTTTGGTATCGCATTTACGATACCAGGCATCGCATTTGCGACCTCTGAGGGGTTAACATTTGTGAGGTACTCATCGCAAATGCGAAGAGTAGCTGGGCCACCTTATGTTCGCATTTGCGATACAAAGTTCGCATTTGCGATGGGACTTGGGAAGGGGATTCTTGGCATTTGCGATCGTTGAGTCGCATTTGCGATCCAGCCAAAGTTCGCATTTGCGAACTATTATTTGCATTTGCAAAGAAAGCAGAGGTGTGATGGTTCTCGCATTTGCGATGAATTCTTCGCATATGCGGGGCTCGCAAATGCGAGCCCCATGTCGCAAATGCGACATCTGCAGCTGAAAAAAATATGACTTAGATGGGATTTTTCGTTCATTCTTCAAATTTTCAAAACCTAAAACCTTAGAGGTGATTTTTAAAAGTCTCCTTCTTCCCCAAATTATTGGTAAGTGGTTCTAACCTATTTCCTTTCAATCTTTCACTACATTTCACAAGTTTTCAACTAAAATCTAAGGTTTGCATGGTGGAATTGGGGGTTTTTGGGTAGAAAGTAGGGATTTTGTAAATTGGGAATGTAGACCTCAAATTGAGGTCGGATTCCAAAACAAATTAAATAACCGGACTCGGGGTGAATGGGTAATCGGGTTTTGGTCCGAATTTCGGGTTTGGACCAAGCGGGCCCGAGAGTTGACTTTTGTTGACTTTTTCAATAATGACTTAAGTTGAATCTTTTGCAATCGTGGGTGATTCCTAAGGTTTATTTTGAATCATTTGGTTGGTAATTTGCTAAATATTGTTGGTTCGGAGGTTGGTTTGAAAGGCAAAGTTGCGGTTGAGCTTTGAGTGGTCTTTCGAGTGAGGTAAGTGCTGTGTCTAACCTTGACTTGAGGCAATTAGGAACCCTCAGACTATTTTCTATGTGAATTTCATGTGAGCGGAGTATATGTGAGGTGACGAGTGCTTATGCTCCGCCGAATTATCTGTTTTTCCCTGTTTCCCCGTTCTTCTTATATTATCTCTTTCCCTGTCTTAGTTGTTATAATGTCTAAATGTGTTTCCTTACCTAATTTCTACTTGTAGTCACTGTTTCCTCATGTTCATGATATTAGTTCTTTCCATAGTTTCATACTCTCCTACTATTTGCTCAAGTTGGTTTATCTATACTCGGTAGTTGTAAATTTTGGATTGGTCTCGTCGTGTAGTATTACTTATTCGAATTAGCATATTGTACAAGGTTTTCTATTTGTTCAGTTTGGTGTCTTGGAATTGTAAAGGGGTTTTCTATGATTTGAATTGTGAGTTTTACTGTGCTTATTGAGTACGTGATATTGATATGGTAGGATCGGGTTACACACCGCAACAGGTAAAATAAGGGTGATATGTTGCGGTGGAATAAGGGTGAATTTGTACTATACGGTGGGATCGGGTTGCACGCCGCAACAAGTGCAATAAGGGTGAATTTGTACTATACGGTGGGATCGGGTTGCACGTCGCAACAGGTGGAATAAGGGTGGATTGACATGGTGAAATAATGGTGAATTATGATACTGATATTGACATATGGTGGGATCGGGTTGCGTGCCGCAGCATCTATATATATATATATATTATTTACTGTTGTTGATATCATTATGGTAAAATAAGGGAGGAATTTATGTTGTCTGGTAGGATCGGGTTGCGCGCCGCAACAACCTATATGTTTCCATTTCTTGAGATGTGTTCGTTTTTTTGGTATTTGTATATGAATTATTTAAGATTGGTGATTCTGAACAACACTGATTTATTCTTGAGGCTGTGGTTATTATTTTTAGTTGGCTATTTAATTATGTTCAGTATTCCCATTTTCTGTCATTATTATATACTGCATTCATGTTGTAGTATATGTGACCCGCCTTAGCCTCATCACTATTTCATTGAGGTTAGGCTCGACACTTACCAGTACATAAGGTCTGTTGTACTGATACTACACTCTGCACATTGTGCAGATTTTGGAGACAGTCCCAGCGGTGACTACTAGAAAGCTTAGATTTGACAGCCTGAAGAGACTTGAGGTACAACTGCTCAGCGCCCGCAGCTCCTGAAGTCCCTGTTTTAATTTTTATTTAGCTGTGTATTTTCATCCAGATAACTTTATATTTATTTCAGACCCTTGTATGTATTATTCTAGTAGCTCGTGCACTTGTGATACCAGGTTCAGGGGTTTGTAGCAGATGTTTTTTACGGTTTTAGCTTCCGCATTTATCTTTGGATTATTGCAGTTAAATCAGCTCTTGTTCATTAATTGAATTAAAATTGTTAAAAAAGGATAAATTGTTATAACATTGGCTTGCCTAGAAAGTGAAATATTAGGCGCCAACACAGTCCCGACGGTGGGAATTTCGAGCCGTGACATACAGTTTGCTTTAGTTTGATTAAATGCTATATATCCTTTACTTATTGCATATTCTTTGTCTTGTTAGACATGCTCTATTTGTTATGTATCTCTTAGCTGTTACATATACTTTCTGCTTGTTATCCCCCACTAGGTTCCCTTTGTCTGATTATTTTGGTTGACTTGTGTTGAACCTTGAATTTCTTAAATACGCATACTCATTTCGGTCTTTATGACCATCCTTCACACATCCCATTATTTGGACTCGACAATCGTTTTCAAAGATACGTCAATCTAGCTTAGTACATCTTCCATTGATTTGATGTATTCTTCTCAATCATACCGCTCACTTTCACTAACTTCAGTCATTTGAGATAGTTCCATTCGATATGCTACCATCTATCCCTTATTTGGAAGTTGCCAGTCTCCACCCACCCACCTAAGAATTCTCAATCACAACTACTTATTCTCAAAGAAATATCACCCACTCATGACAACCACGCAAATTCCATATAATTCTAGTAGTTGGTCCGAACTACGTTTTTACCTGATTCTTGCCTTGGCACGATACGTAGGAAGCCCTACATAAGGGTTCGGTATCCCTATTAATTAAAATAATTTCTTCAGTACTAAAAACTGGGACAGGTTTTTGGAATAGTGTGATCTGCTCTCAACCCAGAAACTTCTGAGAGCGTCAATCAAATTTGACCCAAAATCCAGACATCAAAATACCATATCAACCTTACTCCAATCCTCACTCGACTCAAATCCCATAATATGGGTTACAAGTCTTTTCTTCACACATCTGGATATGGGTCCATGGTGTTCACTCCCACCTGTCAAATGCATGGATTCTATATAAGTCAACCCGTTTTTGTTATAGGGGCAAGTAGCTAGCCAACCTTTGAGGGGCGTCAGGCTTGCGCGACACGGACAAACAAAGAAGAACAAGAAAAACTTCGAGTCCACACAAATCGACCCCCTCCAATCTAATAATTTTTGGACGCAGGAGGGACAACATTATCTCTAGAACCATAACGGAACACTAGCATCAAGTTTCCTTCTACCATCAACTACATCACCGGCTACACGGCCTAAATCTGCACCCTCTTAATTCTGTAATATTGTTTGAGAGGAAAACTAATATTTTCTCCTCTGAATTTACAGGTCATCTTGGGACTTCACGGGAGTTAACATATGATGTCAGAGTTTGTGGAGCATCAGTTAGCTAATTAGGGAAGTATTGGTTTTGCAATCACATTTCTCAACTCCATCATTTTTCAATACTTTGCTGCTTTCACCAGTTTTCTATATTTGGATAGGAAAATGGTTCCAGGTTATCCATCGGGGACGATCATCAAATGGTTCCCATGGACAGCCGGGAAGTGCATCATCCTGGGGCTGCATGGGATATAACATCCAACATCAGATTTTGCAGAACATCAAACAGACAATCATGGGAGTATTAGTTATACAATCACACTTCTCGAATCCCTCACTTTAATGACTTCCCTACTTTTACAAATTTCTATATTTTGAAAGGATAATTGTCCCGGCTAACAGCTGGGGACGATCACAAAATGGTTCTTGAGGACTATTGGAAGGTCGCAACAAGACATCCCTGCAGTCAAGTAGGAGAAAACTGTAACGTCTCTCGCAAACAGTCAGGGGCATCGAAGTAATTCTTCGAAAGAGAAACTTGTAATGACCCGACCGATCGTTTTGAGCTCTAGCACGTCATTCAGCAGTTTGTTGCCTTGTGGTCAGAGTTGATTTGAAATAATAACTCTCAATTCAGAAGCTTTAAGTTGGCAAAGTTTACCAACGATTGACTATTGAGTAAATGATGTCATAATGGGGATGTGAAGGTTTCAATAGGTTCGTATGATGATTTTGGACTTAGGCGTATGTTTGGATCGAGTTCGGGTGGACCAGGAGCGTTTCGACGCTTATTGTAGAAAGTGGGCATTCTGAAGGTTTTAAAATTTCCTAAGTTGGATTTGAAGTGGAATTTTGTGTTATCAACGTCCATTTGGAATTTCGAGCTTTGTAATATCTTCGGGATGTCTATAGGTGATTCGGACGCGTTTGGCAAAGTTTGAAAGTTAAAAGAAAGATTTTGATCATTGATTTGTGGTTTGGATGTTATTCGTGGCATTTCGAACCTTTGGATAAGTTTGAATGATGTATTAGGACTTGTTGGTGTTATTGGACGGGGTCCCGAGGGCCTCGGGTGTGTTTCGGGATAGTTTTGGATCATTTCTCTATGTTTTGCAGCTGCCGGTTTCTAGTGTGTTTGGTATGCATCGCGATTGCGGAAGCAGGGACACGATCGCGAAAAATTAAGTGGACTGATAGGGACTTTGATCTTTGCAATCGCGAAGGGGGTGTATCGTTCGCGGAGCTAGATCAGGATGTATTTCGCGTTCGCATGGGGATGGTCGCGAACGCGCTGAGTTTGAGGGGCTGCCCTGGGTTTGGACGGTTGTTCATCGCGATCGCATGGCTTGGTCGCAATCGCATAAGGGATTTTCTGAGTAATTTAAAACACTGCCGAGGCGATCGGTCTGGTCCCATAAGAGTAGAGAAAATTACCTTGCTCGCAGAAGTACATGCGAGTCGAGAAGACACGGATCCATAATTCATCAAACATTTTCCTTTGTTTTTCAACGTAAGAGGCTAAATCATTATCTTTATTCTAATCCTCAAATTCAGTCATAATCAAGGAAATCAAATACAGGATAAATACAAATAGCACAACTAAGGCATGATGTGAATCTAAGTCTACCTGGAAATAACATGAATATAGCTACGTAAGGACTCTCGTCACCTCGTGCGTATGTAGCTCCCCACAAAAAGTAGCACACAACAATTAATACACCTAAGGGTATAAATTCCCTCTTACCAGGTTAGGCAAGAGACTTTCCTCGCTTCCAAGTCAACTATCCGACTCTTTAACCTCACTCAAACTCCTCAAACAAAGTCGAGCAATCCGAATCAAATCAAAAGTCGTATAAACTAATCAATTAGTGCTCAAAAGTCCGTAATTGAACTGCTAGAGTAATTACCCAACCCATGTGCCCGAATTCCAGAAATGTTTGTCAATAAATGTTACCCATAACCTCACAAATACAAATATATAATTTTTACTCAATTCCATAATCATTTTCGTGGTCTAATCCCATTGTTACCAAAACCTAGGTTTTTCAACAAAATACTAAAATGCATTTAATTTCCATATTAAAATCTACCCATAATCCATACATTAAACACACATTATGTAGAATACACTTACCTCAAGATGCTAGGTGAACATCCCTATCAAAAAAGCTCAAAAATCGGCCAAGAGATGTGTGAAATGAAAGAAATGGCCTAAGTCCCGTTTCTAATTAAAACATTACCCATGCCTGCCTTCTTCGCAATCACGAATAAGCCCTCGCGATCCTGAAGGAAAAGTTGTGCAAGACCTTGAAAACCTTCTACGCGATCACTAGACTGCCCACGCAACTATGTAGCACAGACCCCGCCAACCATCACGAATGTGAATGGCATTTGACTTGCCCAGCCCCCAGGCCCAGGCCTTCTACGCTAACGCGAACGCGAACCATCTCACGCAAATGCGATGGCTAGTGGCCCAAAGTATTGTGATCGTAAGTTCCTATGCGCGAACGCGTAGAATGGAATCTCTCCAGCCCAATTCCATCATCGCGAATGAGTGCATTCTCCGCGTTCACTAAGAAGGAAACCAGAACAGCAGATAGCAGAAATTTGAACAGCTCGAGCTCACCCGAGCCACCCGGGACCCTGTCCAACTGCACCAACAAGTCCAAAAATATAATACGAACCTGCTCGAACCCTCAAAACATGTAAAATAACATCGAAACTAAGAATCACACCCCAAAACAAAATTGATCAACTTATGAACTTCAAACTTCTTCAACTAGCTCTGAATGCGTCGAATCTTTCTTAGACAATTCGGAATGACGCAAAATATTGCGTACAGGTCAAAATAACCATACAGAGCTATACCTAGGCTCAGAATCCCAAACGTACCTCGATTACACCAAAGTCTACTTCAAACCAAATTTAAAGAACTTGAAAACCTTCAATGTGCCAACTTTAAATATTAAGCGCTGAAACGGTCTCGGATCACCCGAAACCCGATCTGAGTTCACGCCCATGTCCAAAATCATCATACAAATCTATTAGAACCATCAAATCCCGGTTCATAGGTCGATTACTAAAACTATTGACTCAAGTCAAACTTGTCCATCTTAGGCCACTATTAATGTGTCACGCCCCAACAAAGGGAGGCGTGGCAACACCCGATGTCGTACTGGCCCAAGCAAACCACTCTGTAACTTATGATCGTTCAACAAAAACTAGAACATACATAGGCCAACTTCGATGAACTCATTCTTTTTATAACTATCGTGGGCCAACATAGCCACAACTCATATTGTGTAACTGTAAGTGGGTAAATGTTGTATCAGCGAGCCATCGTACTCAAAATATGAATACACACAGGCCGTCAAGGCCTCTAACATGTTGTACATACGAAACCTGTGTCTACAAAGCCTCTAAGAGTATCTGACATCAAAATATAGTCAGGACAGGACACTGACCTACCCATAAGTTTATATATATACATAGGACTGTCTGATAACTTCTAGACTCAGCTGTACTCCGGATGAAATGGAGCTTTGCCAATCCTCAGCTGGATATCAACTCTGTCGATGGTAAGAGCCCTTCAAACTGGATATATGAACCTGCATGCATGTATGTAGTGCCCCAATGACGGGACATTAGGACAGAGGAATGTATTATGTACGTAAGGAAGATAACATATGAATAACGTAATTGAAACTGAACAGACATGTAAAGATGATATACTGAAAGAAATCTGGAGGGTCAATGAGATCTGGGAATCATACTTACCCTATTCTGACTCGTAACATATCTAAGTATTGAATTATCAAACTTACCTTACAAAGGATGTAGACTGTAAAGGGAAGGCTCCATTGGCCGAGAAAATCTAATGTCGTATATACATCTAATTCGTGTCACGATATACTTGAACTTGTTCCTATATGCTATCTGTATTGGAAATCATTATATTATTGAACTGCATCTATAACATTCTTCTAGCTATTATACCTTATATCTGAATACTTACCTGAGACATATCACACAACTCTAGGGCTTCACTGAAACATAAAACTGGCACTTACACATTTCATAAGAGACCGTTCGTAAGGTTCACTCATAAATGAATAACCAGTGGCTCGTACGCGTAACGTAGTAGACCGTTCGTACGGCTCATAATACTGAGGTTTGGCTATGCGTGCAACTGAGACCATCCTTAACCAACCTTCATTATGCACCTATGCGTTCATAGACCGTCCATAGGGCTTCACCGTACACCTACGTGTTCATAGACCGTCCGTAGGGATCATGTATTAAAACGTTCAATTCATATCGCTCATGCAGACATCATTCAATATCAATAGATAAACTCGTATTCATAAACATACAAGTTTGTGACTAACTTACTACAATAACCAATCCTTATTCTTTAGGCACTTTCTATGTCATCCTTCATATTCTATATTATTTAGCCATAAAGAATGTTGTAACTATTTTAAAATCGTACTTCTATCCTTATTTCACAGTACGGCTCATTTCTAGAGATTACATGATTCTTTCTACTTATAGCTATGTAATATTCTTAGCTAGTGGGGATACACGTTATACATATGTATATCCATTCATCAATACGTAACAAGAGTTGCAGGATTTACACTCTATCAACTTATATTCTTATTGCTAAACTTCTCATATTCTATAATTTATGACTCCATAGGTAACATATATCCTCTCTTAACATCACCCTCATATATAATCAACCTTATTTAACTTGAGAGCAATGGAACTACCTTCATGGATCTTTATCAATTTTGTGAACACAAACGTGTAAGTATTGGAAGTCATGGAATTATTTAGGTCAAATCATTCTTATCTTTCTGGAAAATATACATTATGCTACCTTGTTGAACTATTTGTATATAACTATCCCTCATTATACAAATACTATATTGCTTCTGATTCATCAGACCATTCATACGTAATGTTTAATTAACATCTAGACGTCTTGTTACATATAAAAGACAAGAACCTTTCAGAAGGATCTACTTACTCCTTAGGAATACATGAAACTGCAATCAACACAATTAATTTCAACATTTGTATGACTATACTCATGAACGACCCTTAATTGTCAGTATAGTATATATACAAAGCCTCGTCCCCTTGAATTCCTTATAAGGACAACATAACTTACACAATCATGCCAAAGAAAAGAAAGGAAGACCTTACATACCTCAAAATATCCCGTCCAATTCTCAAGCTAACTTAACTTGCAACTCCTGTGTCTACAATCAATGAACAATATTTTCGTCACAATACAAATGCCATAGCTTATCGCAGTTGAACGAAACACTTTATTCTACAATAAAATGGACATCACCTCCCCTATTTATATGACTTCCCACAAGTTACAACAACCAACAACAGCCCAAACAACATCAACAATACTCATAATAAGCCTTTCAAAACAGTTTAACAATCCCGACGAGCGGCAAACACGGTTTGTGACTACACAACCATAGTTTTAAACCCCTTCTTCCTTCCAGTATTTATCAACAATATTATCCGCCACATATTCAATTATCTTTATTATGTTTTAGCCACAATACAACTTTAAAACGACCCCATAAAATCTCAGAAGTTCAGCAACTCAAAACTTATTTTTTAGATTACTAGAACACGTTTCCAACATGTCTTTTCTTTCAAATCAATCAACACAACCAACAGTACATAATTAAGCCTCTTCTCATATAAACCAGCCATGAATTCAACTTTAAAGTATGTTCACAACCAGCAAACAACGACACAACCACAAACAACATACTACTCTTTCGAAACTCGCAAGTTATAGTTTTTATGATCGAGCTACAACTCGTATAAGTTTAGATAAGAGAAGAGAAGCATAAAATTACCTTGTACTGATTAGAACACACGGAACCTAGCCCTTCTACACCCAAAACCTATCCCCCAACGCAGCTACAAGAAGGAAAAAGGGAAACTAGCAAGCTGTCCAAGTTTTTTGGCACTAGAATCACTTTGTATCACCTGAAATTACCTAGGGTTTGTGTGGGATATTTGGGGGAGGAGTTGTAGGGGTATAATCTGATTCTATTATTGCGGACCATGTGTATCGGTCGTGTTTAGTTATTATTGGTGGTTTTGAGACCAGAGTGGATTTATTGTTACTTAATATGGTATACTTTGATGTTATCTTGGGCATGTACTGGTTGTCACCCTATCATGCTATTCTAGATTGTCACGCCAAGACTGTTATGCTGGCTATGCCAGGTTTACCACGGTTAAAGTTGAGGGGTGCATTAGATTATGTTCATAGCAGAGTTGTATCATTTCTAAAGGCTCAGCGGATGGTTGAGAAGGGTGTGATACTTATCTAGCCTTTGTGAGAGATGTCAGTGTTGATACTCCTACCATTTAGTTAGTTCTGGTAGTGAGAGACTTTCCAGATGTATTTTCAATGGATCTTCTGGGCATGCCACCAGATAGGGATCTCGATTTTGGTATCCACTTGTTGTCAGGCACTCAGTCCATTTCTATTCCACCATATCGTACGGCCCCAGCGGAGCTGAAGGAGTTAAAGGAGAAGTTGTAGGAGTTGCTTGATAAGGGCTTCATTTGGCCTAGCGTGTCACCGTGGGGTGCTCCGGTCTTGTTTGTGAAGAAGAAGGATGGTTCTATGAGCAAGTGTAGTGATTACCAGCAGTTGAACAAGGTTACAGTGAAGAACATGTATCCATTGACATGCATTGATGACTTATTTGATCAGCTACATGGTGCCATAGTGTTCTCAAAGATTGATTTACGGTCAGGTTATCATTAGCTGAAGATTCGTGATCCAGATATTCTGAAGAATGCCTGCACGGTATGGTCACTACAAGATCCTTGTGATGTAATTGGGCTGACCAATGCCCCAACAACATTTATGCACCTGGTGAACAGTGTATTCCAGCCTTATCTTGATTCATTCTTCATTGTGTTTATTGACGACATACTACCACAGTCACGAAGATCATGAGCAGCTCTTAAGGATCTTGTTCCAGACATTGAGAGAGAAAAGGTTGTATGAAAAATTCACAAAGTGTGAATTCTGGCTTGATTTGGTGGCTTTTTAGGTCATGTGGTATCGAGTGAGTGGATCAAGGTACATCCCAAGAAGATTGAAGTAGTGCAGAATTGGCCCAAACCGTCTTCAGCTCGGACTTTTTGGGTTGAACAATGCACTGGAAAGTAAAAGAAAATTTTGGGCAGAAGAAATGCACTTATGCGGCCCACTATGCCGTCGTAGAATCACTCTGCGGACCGTGTAATGGTCGTAGAGTGAGACAGTCTTTTGGGCCATTTTTGATGTCATTTTCGCGATCCATTATGCGAGTGCAAAGCCATTTTGTGGGTCGCACTCTGATCGCATATCCAACTTTAAGATTTTTCGGAGGGAGGTTCTACGGCGTATTATGCGACTGCAGAACAGGTCTACGGGCCGCATAATGATCGTAGATCAAGTAAAATTTGCCCAGTTCTGGAGGGCAATTATGTGGCTTATTCTGTGGACCGCATACCCTGATTCGGAGCTTCATTATTGGGGTTTTAAACCCAACCCTTTTTCGTTAAAACATATGCCATAGTCCATTTTTGAGCATATTTCTGATATTTTTAGAGTGAGAGAGAGAGTAGGGAAGTAACCTTCAACCTAATATCCAACAATCTTTTCTCAATCCTTGAAGATTAATAAAGAAATCTTCATCCTAAAGGTAAGAATCTATGCCCTACCTCTTAATTTCGAAAATCTACTAAAAATAGGGGGTAATTAGAAAGTCAATTATTGGGTGTGGGTGTTGTTATCTTGCATGCATGTGTTATCAAAGAATGTGGTAAGGTTATGAGCAAAAAATGGTAAAGAGTGGGTTGTGGGATGATGGAATCCTCCATAAAAGGACCTGGAAACCTTAATGCACACCTAGTGTTTGATAAAATGCTCAAATGAGCTAGAACCATGATCATCCTCCTAATTTTTAGTTCAATTTGTTATATTTCTAAAATAAATTGAAGTTGCTAAGAATTCCAGATCATTTTAGAGTTTAAGGAAGCTCAATTGAGGTATGTTGGCTAAACCCCCTTCTTCTTAGAATCGAATCCCACGGTGTTCATGTAATTGGTTTAAGTCCCAAATTAAGCATTGTAGAATCGGTTGTCCCTAATATGTTTATGTTGAAGGATGTATGTTCAATATTTATTCTAAATGCTTCATCATGTCATCTTGCCATTTGTGGATGTATTCAAAATGTGGAATATGTGTTAGAAATGTTAAGACTTCATGTCAAGATCGAATAAAGGTTGTTATGCCAAATTGTATGAAAAGCCTCTACGTGCCTAAGATTCCCAAATTGCTCATATGTGAATTTAATGTATTGAATGGGAAGCATTATTATTGTTGTTAATAATAATGATGTTTTAATATCGAAAGGGAAACTGGAATTATGAAATATGGCCAAGTGCTATGAATGACTTTATAATTGTGGCCACTAGTGCCAATGAATCGAAAGGATATGAAAGAAGTAAGATGTGAGACGATTGACTGAAGAAGGTAATGTCTTGGGTGAGACGGCCTAGCCGATCGGGCCGTGATCGGATGCAATGCCGCACATATGGTGGTGACTGTGGTGGAAATTATAATGAAATTATAGTTATGGTTGATGTCTTAAATGAGATGACCTAGTCGATCGGGTCATGATTGGACTCGGTGTAAGAATACGGTGGTATTGTGAATTATGGTATATCGGCACTAAAGATCACCCAACCTAATAACATGGAAATTGACTTGAAAACTTATGTGATCCTTAACTTGATGTTTTAGTATTATTTGAAGCTCTTATTGAATTCTTGACT
>AWOL01S0051794.1:248196-263807 GCA_000715115.1 Nicotiana otophora | reverse complement strand
TTGTTATCTTGCATGCATGTGTTATCAAAGAATGTGAGAAGGTTGTGAGCTACAAATGGTAAAGAGTGGGTTGTGGGATGATGGAATCCTCCATAAAAGGACCTTGAAACCTTAATGCACACCTAGTGTTTGATAAAATGCTCAAATGAGCTAGAACCATGATCATCCTCCTAATGTTTTGTTCAATTTGTTATATTTCTAAAATAGAGTGAAGTTGCTAAGAATTCAAGATCATTTTAGAGTTTATGGAAGATCAATTGAGGTATATTAGCTAAATCCCCTTCTTCTTAGAATCGATTCCCATGGTGTTCATATAATTGGTGTAAGTCCCGAATTAATAATTGTAGAATCGACTATCCCTAATGTGTTTGTGTTGAAGGATGTATGTTCAATATTTATTCTAAATGCTTCATCATGTCATCTTGCCATTTGTGAATGTGTTCAAAATGTGGAATATGTCTTAGAAATGTTAAGACTTCATGTCAAGATCGAATAAAGGTTATTATGCCAAATTGTATGAAAAGCCTCTACGTGCCTAAGATTTTCAAATTGGTCATATGTGAATTTAATGTCTTGAATGGGAAGCCTTATTGTTGTTGTTAATGGTAATGATGTTTGAATGTGGAAAGGGAAACTAGAATTATGAAATACGGCCAAGTGCTATGAATGACTTTATAATTGTGGCCACTAGTGCCAATGAATCGAAAGGATATGAAACAAGTATGATGTGAGATGATTGACTGAAGAATGTAATGTCTTGGGTGAGACGGCCTAGCCGATCGGGCCGTGAACGGACACCATGCCACACACATGGTGGTGAGTGTCGTGGAAATTATAATGAAATTATGATTATGGTTGATGTCTTAAATGAGATGACCTAGGCGATCGGGTAGTGATCGGACTCCGTGTGAGAATACAGTGGTATTGTGAATTATGGTATATCGACACTAAAGATCACCCAACCTAATAACATGGAAATTGTCTTGAAAACTTATGTGATCCTTAACTTGATGTTTTAGTATTATTTGAAGCTCTTATTGAATTCTTGACTCCCCCCTTGTATTATTATTCATTCTATTGAGATGGTGTTTAGTTTTATATACTGGTACTATTCGACAGTACTAACGTCCCTTTTGCCGGGGGCGCTGCATCTTTAAATAGATGCAGGTGGTTCTATAGAAGGCAGTGTTGATCAGCGATAGTGCTTTATCCTTTTTCCAACAGACTTGGTGAGCCCCCTTTCATCTTGGGTCATGTGTTGTATCTTTTGTTCATTTTATTATCACTTTTTGAGGTATAGTCGGGGCCTTATCACCGGCACTATCATAACACTCTTTTGCATCTTTTAGAGGTTCCGTAGACACTATGCGGGTTGCACATGGGTTCTAGAAAAGTCAAACAGATTATGTTGTGTTTTGATCTCTTGTTCCACTCGAATCATAAGAATGTGTGTATCTTGAAACGTAAAAATTATGTAACCAATGAGACGATTAGTATTGTATATATGATCTCCCTACTGTCTAGTTAATGAAATCATGTCTTCTCTTTATCATGGGTGAGTTGGGTATAAAGTATCTAATAGGCTTGCTCGACCGGGTTCACTCGGTTAAGCGCCAGTCACGCTTCCCAATGTTGGGGCATGACAAACTTGGTATCGGAGCCTAAGGTTTTAAAGTGTCCTAGGATGTTTCGGAGCCGTGTCTCGTAGAGTCCTTCTTATCGGTGTGTTGTCGACCGCACTATAAGTTGGAGGCTACTTGGACATTTAGGAATAATACCCTTCTTTGATATTCTGGACCGTGCGATGAAACTGATTGTGAAACTGTTCCTCCTTTAACTCGTGCATTCCTTTAACTTTCAGTATATGGCACCTAAGAAGAGAGCAAGAACTGGCCAAGGAGCCAATGCTGCCTTAGGAGTGGCAGCTGACCCTTTATTTGGTGATGCGCGTGAATACACGAGTGGTGGGAATAATCCCCTGACTGCTACACTGCCTGATTCCACTACACCTGACCAGGCCACACCAGTTCCTGCACCTACTGAGGGTGCAGCGGTTCCTCCAACTGATATTCTGGTTCCACCTCCAGCCCCAGCTTCCTATTCTGGTATTTCTAATGGGGATCTTAGGGGAGCTATCCAGATGCTGACACAGATAGTGGCTTCTCAAGCCCAGAGATCAAATGTTGCACCCACTACTTCTAGCCAACAAAGGGATTATAGTGGTTCCACGGTGAACCAGTTTCTTCAGTTGGATCCTCTGGTGTTCACAGGTGATAATGACGAGGAGGACCATGGGACTTCATTGATGAGATGCATAAGACTCTCTAGGTTATGCACGCTACTAAGATGGAGGGAGTGGAGTTGGCTGCCTACCGCCTGAAAGGGGTGGCCTATTCTTGGTTTGAGCTGTGGGAGGACTCTCGAGAGGAAGGGAGCCCTCCAGTAAGATGGAGTGAGTTTGCTGACGCTTTCATGGACCATTTCTTACCGACCGAGACTAGGGCAGTTCATGCCGCAGAGTTTGAGAACCTTAAGCAAGGAACTAAGAGTGAGTGGGAGTATCACATGGAGTTCGCGCGTCTATCTAAACATGCCATTCTCATGTTGGCTACTATGGAGGCTAGAGTGCGCCGGTTTGTGCAGGGCCTTAGCCCCTTAATTATCAATGAGGCCTCTACAGCTGCTTTTAATTCAGATATGAACTATGGGAAGATTGTAGAATTTGCTCAAGGTACATAGAACCGTAAGTTGAAAAACAGAATGGAGCGAGAGGGTACCAGCAAGGCCCGGTACGCGGACAACTTTGGGGAGTCATTTGATGGGGGAAGATCAGCTTTTAGGGGAGGGTTATCAGGGCCATCCTAGTCTTTTGCTCAGTCTTCAGCCAGTGCACCGCCTGCTGGGCCCAGTCAGCAGACGGAGAGTCGTTTTAGGCCCAATCAAGGCAGTAGGAGACCCCACCCGCAGGGCCGATCAGGAGGGAGATTCTAGTAGCAGTGAAGGCCCCCATGCCCCAGGTGTGGGAAGATGCACTTGGGGATCTGCTACATGGATGTACCTATATGTTAAGGGTACGGATTGAGGGGTTATATTCAGAGGGAGTGTCGTTCATCCCGCTAGGGTACGGGCAGGGGCACAGTATAGCCATCCAGTTCTGCAGCTGCTACATCTTCAGCACCCCCTCAACCTTGAGGCACTCTAGCGCCAGCAGGGCGTGGTGCAGCTAGCGGTGGTGCGCAGAGTAAGTACGGTCGATCTCATTGAATTGGGGACGGTCAATTTTGATGTAATTATGCGAATGGATTGGCTTTATTCAAGTTTTTCCAAGCTCGATTGCCTAACTAGAACCAATGATATGCGAAATTTTCAAAATGTGAATTTTGGCTCGAGTCTGTCACATTCTTGTGTCATGTTGTTGTGGGCATACAAATTTTGTTGAAATTAAATTCATAAATTAATTTGGACTATATTTTAAATTCAAGATATATTAGTTCAAATAAATTTATTGGGCTAATATAATTGGATTAATTGTATAAGTTCAATATAAATGGATTAAATAAATAAGTCTTAATCCATTATCCTAGCTCATTTAATTGGGTTAAAGTGATGAGCTCACTTCATTAGGCCCAATATGTCATCTTCCTAGAGGCCCAGTTGTTTGCCTCGTGTAAAATGATGTGGCGCGCCAAGTCAGACGAAAGGACCAATAGGATCATGCCACGTGTCAAAATGACAAGGCATGTCAAGTCACATTAGAAGGCCAATGAAACTGTGCCACGTGTGCAAGTGACATGTTCTGACCAATCAAATGCGGCCATGTCACCCTTCAATTTGATTTGTTGGAAAGAGTTTGTTCTTATCATAACTTTTTCCTTCCACAACTATAAATAGGGGTCTTCATAACCCAGAAAAGACATCAGAAGTTATAACAAGAAGCAAGAGGGAGCTCGTGGATCAAACACCGCAAATGTCTCTACAAGTTTCAAGCTTTAAGCAATCAATTTCAAGTTCAAGAAATCAAGTTCAATATCAAGAACGTAGAACAAATCAAGATTCAAGGAGTACGAGTTCAAATTAAAGTTTGTGCTAGTTGAATTAAATATTTGAAATCAAATACTATGATCGTTACAAAAATTTTCGGTCTCGATTATTTTCTTGACGCAAATTTATTGTCTACAAATTTTGGCACGCCCAGTGGGATAACCTCTACCTCTCATCTCAACTTTTTAATCAACAAATTTCAAGAACAATGAAATGGATTCCGAGAAAATCAACTCCAGTTCAACTTCCGCCAAGGCTGCTAATTCCGGATTCTATGCTGATGTGGAAAGCATTCTCGATGTCACCTTTGGAAACTTTGGACTAGTTACAAGGAGCAAAGCAAGCTCATTAGGACAACAAGCACCCCAAGTGTCGTCTGCATCAACCCATGTGTTTGAATCTTCATCCTCAAAACGATAGAGACCTCCCACAAATGCACCCGAAGGAGGGAGCGGTGTTGCTGAAAAGATCAAGAAAACTCTTGCTCTACTTGACCTCTCCGGATCCAAGAATTCTAATGTGAGGGAAGATTATGATGCTTCAAGTGATGGATTCTCCCCACTTATACCACATAGCGTGAGCCAATTAAGGATCAATCTGCGTGAAAATCCATGCTACTCTCCATCGTCCAGGACAATCATGCAAGCCATGGTGACAAACACTTCATTTGTGGAGGAGCAGTTGGCAAACTTGACGAAAGCAATCGCTGACTTGACCAAGTGCATGCAAAATCAGGATGCTAGAATTGACAAGCTAACAGATAGTGTGGGAATCTTGATGGAAAAAGAATCTACCCATGCACCTGGAAAACTCCCAGAAGTTCAAGAGATTGATCCTCCCCCACGACAAGTTGCATCCACTAAGGAAATTCCAGTCTCTTTGGAAGGGATAATTCCAATCAATCAACTAAAGGAGTTCATTTAAGGGACTATAAAAAACAAATATAAAGTTTCTTCCAAGTCCTCATTTACCTACGCAAAGTCGTACACTTCAAGGATTGTTATATTGAAGATGCCTGCTGGCTATCAACCTCCAAAATTTCAATAGTTCGATGGCAAAGGCAATCCAAAGAAACATGTGGCGCACTTCGTTGAGACGTGCAAAAATGCTGGGACTTATGGCGAATACCTCGTCAAGCAGTTTGTCTGCTCATTAAAAGGAAATGCTTTGATTGGTACACGGACCTCGAGGCTAGATCTTTTGATAGATGGGATCAACTAGAGCAAGAATTCCTCAATCGCTGTTATAGCATGAGACATACTGTGAGTATGATAGAACTTACAAATACTCGTCAACAAAAGGATGAACCAGTTATCGACATTATCAATCGTTGGAGGAATGCAAGCCTCAACTGCAAAGACATGCTTAGTGAAGCTTCGGGCATAGAGATGTGCATCCAAGGAATGCATTGGGGATTGCGCTACATCTTGCAAGGTATCAAGCCTAGCACATTTGAAGAACTTGCAACTCATGCCCACGACATGGAATTGAGCATGGCCTCTGCTGGAAATGAAAGGCTGCCCATCTATGAAGCTCGCAAGGGGAATGACAAGCAAGAAGTCAGGAAGTGGGGCAAGTTCGTACCTAAGCCTGAAAGCAAAGAAGCTATGAATATCAAAACATCACTTGTAAAGTTCACGACGAAGGTGAGCAAGAAGCAGAGTATGAAATCTACTTCTTTTCGAGATAAGCCAAGTGGAAAGTTGACTCTAAAAGAAATGCAGAAGAAAGAATACCCATTTCTGGATTCTGATGTGCCAGCTATTTTTGAAGAACGCCTCTAGTTAAATCTCATTGAGCTTCCGAAAATGAAGCTGGGAAAACAAATGACCCAAATCACTGCAAATACCATCGACTTGTGAGCCACCCTCTGGAGAAGTGATTTGTCTTCAAGGACAAAGTTATGGACTTGGCTTGTGAAAAGAAGATTGTGCTTGAAGATGAAAAAGCAAGTGCAAACTAAGTCTTTATCACCTTTGGCTCATTCATTCTGGATGAATTATGTCGTTTCAAAGAAAGTAAAGATGAAGAATTACTGGAGAACAACAAAGTTGAAGACAATCAACCTGAGGATGATGAAGGTTGGACGTTGGTGACTCGTCGTAGGCACCACAGAAGGAGCCCACGAAAAGAATCAGTAGAACAACCAACAAGGAAAATGATGGTAAAAAGACCAAGGAGATGGAATCCAGTTATGCACTTAAAGATAGAAAAAATGGAGTTGCACCACCCTCAAAAGCCACGATATCTGGTGACCTTGGAGGAGTTTTTACCAAGTTGGTTCCGCACGAAGATTTCCTGTGGGGGTATTGATGCCTCATGTTGCCATGCTGATGAAGGGGAAGAAAAGAGTGATGACCTACCATTGGCACCATCTTCGAAAAAGCTCATCGAGTCCACTCCTCAAGAAGTTAATGCTTGTGAGGAAAAAGTCACTTTCACAAATGACGATCTTCTGCTAGGTGACACTCTTAATAACCGCCCATTGTACCTGGTTGGCTATATGTGTGATGAAAGGGTAAATCGATATTTGGTTGATGGAAGATCCTCAGTGAACATTTTGCTAATTCACACTGTGAAAGAACTTGGTATTCCCATGAATGAACTCTCAGAAAGTCATGTGATGATCCAAGGATTCAACCAAGGGGGGCAAAGAGCCATAGGTACGATCAGGTTGGGAATAACCATTGTAGATATGCAATCAAGTGCGTGGCTGCATGTGATCGATGCAAAGACTTCATACAACGTCTTGCTTGGAAGGCCTTGGATACATAAGAATAATGTGGTTCCATCTACCTACCATCAATGTTTGTAGTACTACGAGGGTGAAGTCGAGAAGAAGATAGTTGTTGATGATGAGACATTCACCGAGGCTGAGTCACACTTCGCCGATGCATAGTTTTACTTGAAGAACCGCATTGTGAAGGAGCTAAAAGCTGACGATGGCATGAAAATCAAGAATGACGAGCCCACAACTAAAAGAGATGGGGTGATTGCTGGTAGAGCCGAAGCTGTTATTGAGGAGGTACAACCCAACACGAATAAATCTCATAGAGGGGATATTGCGGCTTATGGAAAGAAAGTAAGTCTCGCGCTCCAATATGTCCCTAAAAGGAAGAAATGCGAGGGCGAATCATCTAATCTCCATACTAACATGCTAAAGGAGCTAACCCTTCCTGTAAAATGAATTGAGGCAGTAAAGTTGTCCTCGAAGCCGTTTGCAGGGTTTGTAGCCGAAAATCATTTGCAGAATGTGGCACTCCCTACAAAGCGAACAGATGAAGGTTTTGACCCTAATGCTTACAAGCTATTTGCAAAATCTGGATTCAATCCCAATGAGGCATCAAAGTTAGGGAAGCTCCCATCAGAAGCTGCAACGAGGCAACCACATGAAGTTTTGGGATACAAGCAACCGTCACTAGTGCGCATCTCAATAAGAAGGGCGGGTATAAGATGAATCTGCCGCTTCTAACAGGCCTTATGTATTTGACCGAATTGGAAAATCAACTGTGAGAACTTCTCTATTTGAGAGATTGGGTCCATTAAAGAAGGGGAATAAGTTCCAGAGAAATTATCGAAATACAAGAACACCCACTTCACCCAAATTTTAGAAGATCTCTAAAGATTTCCAAAGTTTGGTTCTTTCTAGAATGAAGCGACAAACAAAAGTCATGGTTTCGTGTGATGAAGTATTGAAGGTGAAGCCATACATTGTGGTCTACACCAAAGAACGGGATGCATTTGAAGAAAGTGTGGTTTCTTCGTATCATGTTACTGCACAAAGCAAGCATTGTGTTTTATCTCTAATGGAGGATGATGATAAATTGGACGATGTTTCACCGTGTTATCACATATCCTTCAACGATGGGGACCCTCAAGAAGACGAGGATGCGAAAGATGCTCCCCCAAAACTTGAAGAAGGGGTGAAGGCAATCGTTGATGCCTTAAAAGAAGTTAACCTTGCTACTGATGAAGAACCAAGACCCGCCTACCTAAGTGCTTTACTAGAAGTTGATGAAGAAAGCACTTATATTGAGTTACTCAAGGAGTTTAGTGATGTCTTTGCTTGGAGTTACAAAGAAATGCCTGGCTTAGAACCTAAAGTGGCAGTCCATCACCTTGCAGTCAAGAATGGAACTCGTCCTGTTAAGCAAGCTCAAAGACGCTTTAGGCCGGACTTGGTTCCCCTGATTGAAACTGAAGTTAACAAACTCATTGAAGATGGATTTATTTGGGAAGTTAAATACCCAACGTTGGTTTCAAGTATTGTCTTTGTAAAGAAGAAGAATGGCCAGATTCGAGTGTGCGTCGACTTCAGGGATCTCAACAATGCGTGTCCCAAATATGAATTCCCGCTTCTTATTCCAGAGTTGATGATCGATGCTACTACTAGTTACGAGGAAATGTCTTTCATGGACGGTTCGTCGGGCTATAACCAAATTCGGATGGCACCAAAAGATGAAGAGCTTACTGCATTCCGCACCCCAAGGGTATTTATTGCTACAAGTAATGCATTTTGGCTTGAAGAATGCTGGTGCTACTTACCAAAGGTCTATGTAGAATATTTTCGACGATCTTCTCCACAAGAATGTCGAATGCAATGTTGATGACTTGGTGGTAAAATCAAGAGAGAATGGCGACCACTTGAAAGACTTGAGAATGGTTTTTGGATTGCTCCGGAGGTACCAACTTAGGATGAATCCATTGAAATGTGCCTTTAGAGTTACTTCTGGAAAGTTCCTTGGTTTCATTGTCTGACATCGAGGGATCGAAATTGATCAAGCCAAAGTGGATGCCATTTTGAAAATGCCTAAGCCTTGGGATATCCATGAATTGAAAAGTGTGCAAGGAAAGCTAGAATACCTTAGAAGATTCATCTCGAACCTAGCTGGGAGGTGCTAACCATTTAGTCGCCTCATGAAGAAAGGCGTTCCTATCAAGTGGGACCAATCTTATAGCAATGCCTTCGAAAGTATGAAAACCTACTTGATGAAACCTCCAGTTTTAGCAGCTCCTATACCTGGAAAGCCATTGATACTATACATTGCGGCGCAAGAAAGTTCTATTGGAGCATTGTTGGCCCAAGAAAATCGTGAGGTGAAAGAAAACTCTCTTTACTACTTGAGTAGTATGATGACACCAAATGAGCTGAATTATTCGCCAATTGAAAAGTTGTGTTTGGCGCTAGTCTTCTCAATTCAAAAAGTTGAAGCACTACTTTCAAGCTCATGTTATCCGTCTTGTTTCAAAAGAAAATCCCATCAAGTTCGTGATGTCAAAACCTGTCCTTAGTGATCGACTACCAATGTGGTACCTCTAGTTTCAATAATTTGAAATCGTATACATCCCTCAAAAGTCTATAAAAGGACAAGCTCTAGCGGACTTCTTGGCAGATCACCCTATACCTAATGATTAGGAGCTAATTGACGAACTACCTGATGAGGACACAATGGTCGTTGAAGGTCAGCCTCCATGGAAGATGTACTTTGATGGTACTGCACATCGCGGAGGACCTAGTGCTGGTGTAGTATTTTTAACTTCTCAAGGTGACGTTCTACCCTACTCTTTTACATTGACGCAACTCTGCTCTAACAATGTTGTTGAGTATCAAGCACTAATACTTGGGCTTGAAATTGCTATCGCAATGAAGCTGTTACAATTGCATGTCTTTGGTGACTCTTGGTTAGTGGTCAATAAACTTCTAGGTAGTTACGAGGTTAAGAAGCCTGAACTACGCCCATATCATGACTATGCTAAAACGTTAATGGGGTGGCTCGGTGACGTGACTATTCAGCATATGCCAAGGAAAGAAAATAAGAAGGTTGATGCTTTAGCTTCCCTAGCTTCATCATTAACCCTACCTGATCAAGCGCAAGTTATTGTCTGCCAAAAATGGGTAGTACCGCTGCCAAATGAGGCTGAAGGTAAAGAAAATAAACTCAAGCATCTTGTCGCTGTTTCTAAAATTGAGAAAGAAGAATGGCGACAACCCATTATCGACTACTTATGCTATGGGATACTTCCAGAAAATTCGATGAGAAGGACTGAAATCGGTCGTCGTGCACCTTGCTTCCTTTACTACAAAGATACTCTATACAGAAGGTCATTCGAGGGAGTACTCTTTCAATGCTTAGGGGAAGAAAAAGCACTCCAAGCTTTGCAAGAGGCACATTCTGGGTATGTGGGTCACACCAGTCTGGACCAAAGATCCACTTCCATATAAAAAGGATGGGATATTATTGGTCGACGATGGTAAAATATTGCTTGGACTACGCTCAAAGATGCAAGGCTTGTCAATTCCATGCGAATGTTATTCGTCAACCTCCTGAAGTGTTGCACCCGACTGTTGCATCCTGGCCGTTTGATGCTTGGGGATTGGATGTTATTGGACCACTACCAAAGTCCTCTGCTGGGCACCTATACATCTTAGCTGCAACTGACTACTTCTCAAAATGGGCTGAAGTTGTTGCTCTTAAGGAGGTAAAAAAGGAAAATGTTGCAAGTTTCATCCGAGTAAACATTATCTATCGCTTTGGCATTCCTTGTTACATAATAATGGATAATGGCAAGCCGTTGGACAATAGGTTAATGAACAAGATTTGTGAACTCTTTGGCTTCAAGAAACGTAACTCTTCTATGTACAATGTTGCCGCCAATGGTCTAGCTGAGGCATTCAACAAGACTCTATGCAACTTGTTAAAGAAAGTCTTCTCCAAATCCAAACGGGATTGGCATGACCGTATGGAGGAAGCTCTGTGGGCATATAGGACAACTCACTGCATGCCAACACAAGCGACCCCTTATGCACTCGTTTATGGAGTTGAAGACGTCTTTCCACTCGAGCGTCAAATACCTTCATTACGATTAGCTATTCAAGAAGGCATCACTGATGAAGAAAATGCCCGACTTCGATTTGTAGAGTTGGAGGATCTTGATGAGAAGAGGTTGGAAGCTCAACAGAGTCTTGAATGTCATCAAGCTCAATTGTCTCGCGCCTTCAATAAAATAGTTCACCAGAGATCCTTTCAAGTAGGAGATCAACTCCTGGCCATACGAAGACCCATTAGTACTTTCCATAAACCTGTAGGGAAGTTCACATCAAAATGGGATGGGCCATATGTCATACAAGAAGCTTACTCAAGTGGGGCTTACAAGCTGGTTGATGCAGATGGCATGAGAATCGGACAGATCAATGGCAAGTTTTTGAAGAAGTATTATCTTTGAAGTTGCAACGCTCCTTGACGCATGAGCCTAAACGGCATGTTCCTACACTCCTGGACCGCATGAGTCTAAACTGTGTACGGCCCACCAAAAAAAAAGAGTCTGCTAGGTTGAAAACCTTGAAAGAGGCGGCCTAGGAAAAAGTTAAGACATAAAACAAAGAGTCCACTAGGTTGAAACCTCAAAAGAGGCGGCCTAGGCAAAAGTTAGGACATAAAAAAAATAAGAAAAAAAAATCACCCATCTTGAACTACAGTATGACTTGATCCTCTTCACCGAGGTACGTAGGCAGCTTAGAGTTTCATTCTGAGTTCAGTTGCATGAGTTCAAAAGATACATAGTTCCCAATCGTTATTAAAATGAAGTACGGTGGAATGTAATCCATTCAATCAGCACTTGAAAATTGAGTTGAGATACCATTTTTCTGTTAAACATTGGGTCCCATTTTATTTAAAGGAGGCAAGTTGCGATGGTAAATTGGTATCTGCAATGAAATGATTAATATCTTCTAGGGGCCTGCCAAGCATTTGCATTGAAGTTCTAGAATTCGTTATGCCTTCGTGTTATCCAAACCTTCAAGTTTTGTTTTTTTGGCAAGCCTCCACGACATTTCAAATTCAGTGAGACTTGAACCCAAGACATTTGGTGAGAATTAAGCTCTTGAATTTAAACTTCTAGCAATTAAAAAGTTCTTGCGATCTTGAGGCTTCCCACACCAAGATACAAAAGTTTTGACGAAGTTGCGCAAATCTAAAATCATCGCCATGTCAGAACTTAGTATCGACTTCAAACTATCATCTGAAACTATTCTTAAGGTATTAAATTTATATTTTGGATATATTTTATATTTTGAAGTTTAGTTTCCAATAGATCGAACGGTTCATGATTTTGACATTTCTACATCAAGATACAAAAGTTTTGGTGAAGTCGCACAAATCTGAAATCGTCGTTGTGTAAGAATTTAGTATTGATTTCGAACAATTATCTTAAACTATCCCTAAGGCATTAAGTTTTGCATTTTGTATATGTTATAAATCTATAAGTTATGTTTCCAAAAAATCAAACGGTTTGTTACTCTGACTTTCCTACACCTAAATATGGTTTGTTTTGTGAGACTGCGTAAATCTGAACTTTGTTATGTAGTGGAATCTAAAGTTGGTTTCAAAATATTATCCGGGTTGATTTTGAAGGTGTTTGATTCTAATTTTTGGAAATGTTTTAGATATTGAAGTCTAAGTTTTGAAACATTAAACGGTTCATTATTTGGACTCTCCCACGACAAGATATGAATCTTTAGTTACAAGCGCGTAAAGCTGCAAAATTATGCGACTAAGATAAATGTCGGGCAATGTAAAGCAAAAGAGAAGCAATATTATTTAAGATGAAATAAATATCCACTAGGTCAATCTAACATAAATATAAAAGGGGAGATAATGCTAATAGCGAAATCTAAACAAAACTTGTAGTTGATCAATTCTTGACAGCTAGTCTCCAGGTTCTTCTTCTCCTCCAAATTGACCAAATCTTCATCAGTCAACAAATTTACATTGTCATATGAAGAGACCTCAGTCTCGGCAGCTGAAACTTTTGCATGAATCTCTTCAACCTTCTTTTGATCGCTTCTATAACACTTTCGAGGTTCTCCATCTCTTGTTGTAATGTCTGCAACTCTTTTCAGTTTCTTTTCACTAGAGGAAACTTTATTGACTTTCTCACTTGATTCAAGTTTGAACAATTCAAGACGCTTCTTAGCTTTGGAAATCATCTCTAGCTTCTCATCTTGACTCGTCTTATCAGCCAAATTGGATCGCTCTTGGTCATATGAAGCAGCAAGCTCGAAAAGAGAATCCAGTAAACACTCTAATGGTTAACGATCTAAAATATTCGTCGTTTTCATATCCTCAAAAATCTTAGTGACTTGCTCCCTATAAGATGAGAGCAGTTCTACATGACTTTTGGAGAGTCTGTTGCAAATATCCTCCCAAAGTTCCAAGATGAATTCCTTTTTGCGATTTAAGACAATGCTTTTTCCTTCAAAAATAGATACTGCTGTATTTGTGATTGGTGGAACGCGAGTTACCTCATTTAGAGTTTGTCTTTTTAGGGCTTCGTCATGAGGAAGAGATGATGCCTTTGAAGACGACTTCACTTTAGATGTAGGCTCTCTAATAGATTCATTTCTCACTTGTGGCTTATCATGTGGGGATATCACCGGATGCCCAATGGCATTTAACTGCATAAGGAAAAGACAAAGAAAGTGAATAAATTTTTAGTAAAGCTATTCATTCGATTAAAAATAAAAAGAAAGGACAATGTGATTGTATTTTTACCTCCTTGTTACAAGCCGTATGCGTTCTTGAGGGACTACCGACACTTGGAACCTCTACGAACTCTACTGAGATAGGCCGTTTCCTTTTCCAATTTTGATCTTCATTGATACTCTGGCATGAATCTTGAGGAACTTGCTTGCTAAATGGAAGAACTGGAGGGTGTTTCTCTATATCTATTGAAGTTCACACTACCTCTTTCAAAGTCCCAAAGAGGATTTAAGCTTCCTTTTCTTATGTTGTATAACTACTTTTGGGATCAGGGTAAGTGGTTCTTTGACTTTTTAGAGCGTCTTTCCAATACCTTGATCTTCACCTCCTAAAGGAGTAGCAGATTTTAGCCCAACATTGTCTACCAAAGCTTGTAAATTATTCTCAAGAAACTTCCCATGCGCTTTCTCCTACCAAGACAAATAATTGATAGAGAAAGGCTTCTCCACAGGATCTCCCATTGGGGGAAAAGCCGCACGTGACATAGACCGATAAAGTGTGCAAATCCTCCAAAATCTGAATCATTCATCTAGAGAGGCGCTACGGATATCATTTTCCAAAAAATCGGGGACGTTCTGGTAAAACCTAAATTGATGACCAAACCGATGTGGGCTATATGGCTCGATGATGAATGAGTTACCATACCTCAAAGGGAGGTAATTAAAATGTAAGCTCATGAAGTAATTTGACTCTAACTCTTGAGGGGCATCGTTATCCACATAATAATAAGGACGAGAATTTGTTAACATTGTTGGTGTCCAAACTATATCATTCCCATTGTGGATACGATTTCTTGCATCCTTCTTGTCAAAGTACCTCGCAGCTCCCTCTCCTGAGTATGCCACCATCAAAGGGACGGACGGACCCTTAGCAAGTGGATAATGGGATTTGAAGTAATGTGCAAGTCAGCCATAAACATAATGGATAGGAAAACAAACTTTGACCTAATCAAGTTGGGAAGAAAACAAAATCTTATTCAAACCATGATAAATACTCGTCAAAACTAGGACCGCAAGACTAATCGTTCGCCCGCTTGCCATCATGCTTGCCATCTTAAAAGTCTCGGGATGAATTAAGTTTTCTACCTTGGGAGAAACAAAGGCACATAGCCAAATCGATAAGAATGCTGCTATATATGTTTCATATTTCTTGTCAGACCTCACCCTAAGCTTGGAGAATATAGCTTCTTGATCACTCGACCACCTAGTTTTCTCGGGAATTTTCGACTTTAGGTGCGCAGACTTCTTTTCCTTTCGCAGTGGGGCAGGTTTATAAATTAAAGTTTTTTGATACCAAAACTTTGTCCACTTGTTCAAGGAGACCTTTTGGTTGACACCCATACCTTCCTTCAGGTGATGGAAGGCATCAAATAAATACTCGCAAGATCGAGGAATAAATCTAATCTGTTTTTGGTCCAAACCGATGAGTTCTCTTGTCTCAGGTACCACTTCTTCATACGGAGAACCCGCAATGGGCAGACCTCTAAGGATATATAAGTCCCAAAGAGAGATAGATAGTTTCCCGACTGATGTAAGAAGCGTGTTCGTCTTCGGGCACCAAGTCTCACAAAATGCTTGCAAAATATTCGAGTTCCGATCACAAGTGAAAAGTGAGGCATAGACAGCATCATAAATCTTTGTTGTACTCAGGATTTGTTGGCTTCCACAAAGTACATCTTTAGCCTATTCCTAATATCCTGGAATATAACGATACTCGCCCTCGATTGTTGTTGTGTTTTCCCAACGTACTTCGCCTTGAATTATGCGACGTCTTAAGTTTAGAAGGGTGCTAGCAATGTTTATGTGGCGATGGATTGGCGCTTGAAGAGATCACATCTTGGACAATGAATTAGAAGATGATTTGTGCTCCAAGGTCCAGTTTTCTACGTGAAGGGAGTTCCTCAAAGAAGGCCATGAGGCTGCATACCATCTTCAATCTCGATTATGAGATATCTAAGTTTAGAGGAAGGTGAGGTATAGTCTCTAAAATTTGCCCTCTCTTCAAGCTGCAAAAAAAAAAAAAAAAAAAAGG